>CM019063.1:39095308-39305308 GCA_009667805.1 Leptobrachium leishanense
TTTAAAAAAACCTTCTTATTTTTTTAAAGGACCTTTCCTATTGCTTAGACACATTTTTAATACTTTTCATTGATTTATACTCCAGTCAGGAGTTTCTTTTTTTATCTTATTTTTCTCAGTTCGATGAAATTCAACAAGGAAATTTTGGCACGATTCGGCGGTTATCTGTGCAATTCGCTGTTTTTTGCCGACATCTGATAACTGCTTCGGCGACTCCATTTTCGTCAAAATACGGTTAACGTTCCATAAATAGTGAACTCACTGTATTTTTGTGGAAATGGAATCGGCGAAATGCGGCGAACTCAAAGCAACGAAATTGCACGCAACTGACCCTTGAAAGCAAGAGAGTTCTTAGAGTTCCTCCATATGAATCCCGTTGCTAAATAAACACAATTCTGTGCATCGTCTCTGCTACTCTTGGAAGTAGGATGGAAAATAGCAATCATTTTCTTGGCAGTGTTTCTTAACGGGAATAATAACAATGGGTCAAGTGATGGCTGAAGGACTTCTCATAAGCACAAACTGCAATCAGATGAATAAACCAATGAATAAAACAAGATCTCTTATAAAAGCCTCCTTTAGGTCATCAACGACGCAGAATAACATAATTACCTCGTAGAGTTCGCAGCTTGCAGGAAAGGATATTTTGTATATTGTACGCATCTGAAATGTGTGTTAATGACACGTTATGCCTAGTTGTTAACGTTATTGTTGAGTTAATATGACTGCTTAGCGCATACCAGCGAACTCACGAGTAAGAATTAGAACCTCAACCCAAGCGAGGGAATCCCTAATCTTAACGACCGGTCCTTAGAGTGGCCGGATCTAAACCGGATAAAAAATATCAAAATAAAACACAAGACTCAAATAAAACACAAGACAATACACAGAAATGCTGAAGCCACTGGGATAAGAGAGAGAACACAGAACAGATACAAAGCCAAAAGGTCATTAGACAGAATCAGTATAATATATAACCATACAAGGATAATAGAGTAAAACGAGAGAAGATACAATAGCCAAAATCAGTATAAGAACCAAACAGGGACAAGAGCAGAAGCCAGAATCGAAAATTCGTCTCCAGCGGTCAAACCAAAGGACCGAGATCACAGAGATTGAGGAACGTGCTGAGGGGTCCCCTGAAAACCACAGAAGGGCTCAGAGCTCTGTTAGCTGCTGCTATTGAAAGTCTACCTAGGTCTCTGACCGGTACTGCAGTCTCAGAGGACAGGCATCCAGAAAAGCACCCTCTCTGACCAGGAGGCCTAATTGCGGCAAAGACAAGTACTGCACCACCAGCTGGCATGACAATGCATAGACTAAAATAGTATTTCAGTGTTTTGTGACAGAGTAGTCTTGTGTCAGACAAAAAGTGATTCGATTCATTCAAAAATTTAGGGTTGATTGATACGAGTTTTGTTCAGGTCGTGATTTCGATCATACAAAAAACTGACCATGCAGCCATGGGATAGGACTAACTACGGTACACTATTTCCCCCCCCCACACTTTTTAAAGTGGTGGCCAGTTAGCAAGTGTTGAATAAACACCACTAAATGCATCATGCTGCAGTAACAAATTACTAATAATCTGTAATAAGACCACTGACGGGATGTGTCATTAGGTCATTTTGTCCATATGGTGTTTCGTGATGTTGTTTAGGGATGAGCATTCGGTTCGATTCGAACGTGAGTTCGAATCGAACATCGGCCGTTCGAGTGTTCGGCGACCGCCGAACATTATGGGATGTTCGCGGTTTGTTCGACTGCGGACATTCCATAATTAAAAATGCGTCCACAGGTCTCCTAAATGTACCGGCGGCTGCCGGTACATTTAGGAGACCTGTGGCTGCAACCCCCGGCCCTGGTAATCTCACCTGTCCTGCAGTTGTCCCGGTCTCCTGGTCCCCGGTCCGTCAGCTCCTCCGGTCCATCTGGCCGTGGCTCCTCTCTGCCCCACATCTTCATGCTGAATGATCTGATTGGGCAAAGTCCTGTGCCTGACCTGGACTTTGCCCAATCAGGGCCCTAATTCAATATTGAGCACTGATTGGGCAAAGTCCAGGTCAGGTGCAGGACTTTGCCCAATCAGAGCTCAGCATGAAGATGAGGCATGGGGCAGAGCTTTAACCAAGCTCTGATTGGTTAAAGTCGGTGCAAGACTTTAACCAATCAGAGATTGGTTAAAGCTCATCTTCATGCTGAGCTCTGATTGGGCAAAGTCCTGCACCTGACCTGGACTTTGCCCAATCAGGGCTCAATATTGAATTAGAGCCCTGATTGGGCAAAGTCCAGGTCAGGTGCAGGACTTTGCCCAATCAGATCATTTAGCATGAAGACGTGGGGCAGAGAGGAGCCGCAGCCAGACGGACCGGAGGAGCTGACGGACCAGGGAACAGGAGGCCGGGACAGCTGCAGGACAGGTGAGTTACAGGGGGCTGGGGGCCGCAGCCACAGGTCTCCTAAATGTACCGGCAGCCGCCGGTACATTTAGGAGAACTGCAAACACATTTTGCGTGTACTGCCCCCATTGGTTTACATTGTGTTCGAGTTTGTATTCGAACATTCCGTCCGTTCGGCTGTTCGGATACGAACCGAACACAGGGGTGTTCGGCTCATCCCTAATGTTGTTATTTGGAGCATCAATCAAGACGAATTTTGATTCGTTCCAAAATGGATGCACATGTCTAGTACGGAGTCATTTAAATTTTAGCTTACTATCAATAGTACTACTTTATTTTTATATAGTGCAGACAGATATAACTTCCCTGATACAGTAAAATGTTGATACATTAGAAGAACAATCGACACCTAACCATTACACCAACAGCTATAACAGCTTCCATTCTTCTGTGAAGGCTTTGCACAAGATTTTGAGGGATGTCCGTGGAGATTTTTGCCAATTCATCCAGTAGAGCAGTGCTTCCCAACCACGGTCCTCAAGTATCCCAAAGGATCTCCTTGGGGAAGTGCAGACTGGATCCTGTAATAACTGAGCAGCAAATCATATCACCTGTGCTGTGCTTCAGCTATCTGGAAAACATGACCTGTTGGGGGTACTTGAGGACCGCGGTTGGGAACCACTGCAGTAGAGCATGTGTGGGGTCAGACACTTATGTTGGATGAGAAGGCCTGGCTTGCAATCACCATTCCAGTTCATCCCAAAAAGTGCTGGATGGAGTTGAGGGCAGGTCTTTGTGCGGCCAGTCAGGTTCTTCCATGCAAACTTGTCCAACCATGTCTTTATGGTTCTTGCTTTGTGCACTGTGGCACAGTCATGCCAGAATAGAAAATGAGATCTTCGGAACTGCCCAGTTTGAAAATGTGAACTGCTTGGCTAGGTGCACAAACGTTTACACTCTTGTCAATGGTTCCGATTGAAACATCAAAATTCAATGTGTCCCAGTGCTTCTGTCCATATGGTGTAAACAGATATTGTAAAGTAGGCACATACATATTGTTAGATGTCTTACTGAAGGACACTTGCTGTTGAGGTGTTTTATGGATGTAGTGATTAGACATGGTGGTGAACTTAAAACTGTATCTCTTTTGTTGTAGAAGAGAGAGATGTGCTGGTCAGTTGTGCTGACCGGAATTTGAACCTGCTTCTCGATGGTTGTAGAGGAGAAACATGCTGGTTGGGTTTTCTGAACAGGATTCGAGCTTGCTTTCCCTTGGTTAGAGAAGAAGTTCTGGTCAGGTGTTCTGATCCATCTTCTTCATAGTTGTAGAGCAAAGATTTCCTTTGCTACCAAAATCAATATTGGGCCCTTTTCCATTGTTGTCAGGAAAATGGGGACGATAAGCAGGAAAATGTGCGCCTGCAGATTTCCCCAACCGTCTCCATTTTACCGTCCGTATTCTGGAGTATGCACTTTGTTAGCGCTTATCCCAGAACGAAGCACGAGGCAGCCAGATACCTGCAGTGATGCATGTGCCACTGAGAGTATCAGCTCCTGTAGTCTGTAGGACTACACGTCTCGTGAGATTGCTCAGCGCCGCTGATGAATCGCTGAGGGATACTAGGAACTCTTTGTTGTTGGTGAGAAAAGCGGTAGATAGCACCACCCTCTACACCGCAGGATGAGAGGTGAGTATGGCATTTAATGGGTGGTTAGGACAGTGTGTTACGTGATTTTTCGAATGCAAAATCACTTAATACCAGCTTCGAGATGACGTTATTTCACAGTGAAATACCGTCTCCCATGTGGAAGCGGAGGCTACTTTGAAATAGCCGTTGCTTCGAGGCAGAGGTGTAAATTAACGTCTCCCATAATAAGTAGAGGAGATGTTAAGGTACAATAACCTCGCAAGAGAAACGCTACATACGAGCCGCAAGCCTAGTCTGCGGCAAAAATCGAATAGCGATTCCCCTCGATAAGAAATCTACAGGAGACGTAATGTGTAATGTTACGTGAAATGTTTCCTGGAGTTATCTTAATGACAACTATGGAATAGGGCCCACTGTTTGGTAGGTAACTATGTATCACTAGGTGTCTTGCCTAAGGACACGTCCTGGTGAGGCAAGCCTCCGTCACCACGGTTATAGAGCAGTGAGCAATGATGTTACCTCTACTCTACCCAGTCGATATTATTATACGGCTTTAAAAATGGAGGAAGTCGTGTTAAAATGAGTTACCACCTTTTTCATGGCACATTTTTTATCTCTCGATGCCCGTGTCGTAGCTACGCACACAGAACACAAGGCTAAAACAAAATTAGAACTCTCATCAGTTTGCGAAACAAAAGGAAGCAGGGACTGGTGGTTACACAATTATAAATCTTGGCAGCACTATAAAACATCTGTATAGCTGAAGGAATCATTGTTTTCAGGGGGTGCATCGAGCTTCTCCAACAAACACCTGTCCATGGTATCAGCTATAAGTATCCTGAAGCATCGGAGCAGGTGCACAGGAGGCGCGTGGCGGCAAATGACGTGTAAGCAGCACAGAACGAGCTGTAGTAGTGCGTACAAAAAATAAATACATTATTGCTATGATGAAAGGAGGGCTTCGAATGGAGGCGGATAGAGGAAAATGAAAAGGAGATGGAGAGGGAAGACAAGAAGGGACCTGAAGTTACCTAAGACCAAAGGACAAAGAAAAGAATGATTCATCAATCCAGAGAGGAATAAGAGCACTAGTGTGCACAGCTCTTTACTTTAGGGTGTGTATCCATGGAACATTTATTAATTGGAAAAGAATGTTAAGAAGATTTTGAACAAAATGCATTTCATTACAAATAACAAATCTGTAACCAGAGATGCAGTCATATTTAATGTTATTCATGATGAACCAGAAAAGGAACATCTAAAATGTCAATGTAGGAGGTGAAAGAGGACCTCTTTGCCCCACATTAGGTGCCTGGGCACACCCGGCACCTCCCTCCCCCGTGAGTTGATAACGCCAGCCAATCAGCAGTATTTAAACTTATTATTATTATTTTATTATTATTCTTTATTTATAAAGCACCAGCATATTCCGCAGCGCTGTACAATAAGCACAGTATAGACAGGGTTACAATACATTGAACAACATTTGACAAACAGTACAGGAGGAGATGAGGGCCCTATTCCCGTAGGAACTCACAATCTGGAGGGTTGGGGTTGGAAACAGGAGGAGAGGACTGTAAGGTTAGAGTGATTGATGATTGCGTCAGTGAGTTGGGTGGTAGGCTTCCCTAAATAGGAACGTTTTAAGGGAGCGTTTGAAGGAAGAGAAGTTAGGGGAAAGTCTGACAGTACGAGGGAGAGCGTTCCAGAGAGTGGGGGCTGCGCGTGAGAAATCCTGCAGTCTATCATGGGAAGAGGTGATGCGGTGAGAAGCTAGGCGCAGGTCACTGTTTGGCCTTAGGGAGCGGGCTGGGGTGTATTTGGTGATTAGTGAGGACAGGTAGTGGGGAGCTGAGTTAGTGAGGGTTTTGTAGGTAAGGATAAGGATTTTGAACTTAATTCTGCAGTGGATGGGGAGCCAGTGAAGGGACTCGCAGAGGGGAGCGGCAGAGACAGAGCGGCGGGTGAGGTGAATTAGTCTGGCGGAGGCGTTCAGGATGGATTGTAGGGGGGAGAGGCGGGACAGAGGGAGGCCAGATAAGAGATTATTGCAATAGTCGAGTCGGGAGATTACCAGGGCGTGTATGAGTTGTTTTGTGGCGACAGCGGTAAGAAATGGCCGAATTCTGGAAATATTATGCAGTTGGTATCGGCAGGAGGAGGAAAGAGACTTGATGTGGGGGATGAAGGAAAGAGCAGAGTCAAGTGTAACTCCAAGACAGCGAACTTGGTTTGATGGGAAAATGGTGATACCCTCCACCGTGATAGAGAAGTCAGGAGGTGGGGAGGCATTGGAGGGAGGAATAAGTAGGAGTTCAGTCTTCGACATGTTGATCTTTAGGTGGTGGGAGGCCATCCAGGAGGAGATGCCAGATAAACAGTCACTGACTTTTGAAAGGACAGGGGGAGAGAGATCAGGGGTAGAGAGGTAGATCTGAGTGTCATCAGCGTAGAGGTGGTAATTGAAGCCAAAGCTGTTGATGATTTTGCCCAGGGAGGAGGTGTAGATGGAAAAGAGCAGAGGACCAAGGACAGAGCCTTGAGGTACACCAACAGATAGAGGCAATGAGGAGGAGGAGTTACCAGCAAAGGACACACAGAAGGACCTGTTGGATAAATAGGATTCGACCCAAGCGAGTGCAGTGTCACCGAGACCCAGAGAGTTGAGGGTCTGTAGAAGGAGGGGGTGGTCAACAGTGTCAAAAGCAGCCGAGAGGTCAAGCAGGATGAGAATAGAATAGTGGCCGTGTTTTTTAGCAGTTAGGAGGTCGTTGGTGACTTTGGTGAGGGCAGTTTCAGTTGAGTGTAGGGGACGGAAGCCAGATTGCAGGGGGTCAAGTAGGGAATTGGAGGACAGGAAGAGGGAGAGGCGGTTGAAGACTAGTTTTTCTAAGAGCTTTGATGTGAAGGGAAGAAGGGATACAGGCGGTAGTTGGATGGAGAGTTGGGATCTAGGGATGGTTTCTTTAGTAAAGGGGTAACTAGCGCGCGTTTGAAGGCGGATGGAAAGGAGCCAGTGGAGAGAGATAGGTTGAAGATGTGTGTGAGAGCAGGGGTGAGGGAGGAGGAGAGGGGAGGAATTAGATGTGAGGGAATGGGGTCGAGCGGGCATGTGGTGAGATGTGAGGAGGACAATAAGGAATTGACTTCCTCCTCAGTGGCAGGGAGGAAGCGGCAGAGGGTGGCAGAGGGGACCTGTGGGAGTGGAGGTGGCAGATAACTATCTTGTGTTGGGATGTTGCGTCTTATAGTTAGAGTTTTACTGAGGAAGTAGTCTGCCAGGTCTTGAGCGCTGAAGGCAGCTGTGGGGGGAGGTGCAGGTGGGTAGAGGAGGGTGTTTAAGGTGGACCAGAGCCGTTTAGGGTTGGAGGACAGCGTAGATATAAGAGATGAGAAGAAGGATTGTTTGGCCAAGTGGAGGGCAGAGGTGTATGACCGGAGAATAAACTTGAAGTGAACAAAATCAGCTTCAGAGCGGGATTTCCTCCAGGCACGCTCTGCAGTGCGGGAGCATCTTTGCAGGTTGCGTGTCTGGAGGGTGTGCCAGGGCTGAAGCTGGCGGCGTGGGGCCTTACAGAGTCGAAGAGGAGCAAGAGTGTCTAGAGCAGAGATAAGAGTAGTGTTGTAGTGATTAGTGGCAGCATCAGGGCAGGTGAAGGATGAGGTATGAGGGAGGTGGTGAAGTAGGTTGGAGAATTGATGGGGGTCCACAGCATGTAGATTTCTGCGAGTGTGTGTGCGGGGTGGGGGAGCAGGGTGTTTAGGAAGTCCAGATAGGTTGAAAGAGAGAAGGTGGTGGTCAGAGATGGGGAAAGGGCGACAGTTGAACTCAGAAATGGAGCAGAGGTTGGAAAAGACAAGGTCAATAGCGTGACCATCGCGGTGGGTAGGGAGGAGGGAGGATTGTGTGAGTCCAAGGGAGTATGTGAGTGAAAGAAGTTTGGAGGCAGCAGGGGCGGAAGGATCGTCAATGGGAATGTTGAAGTCGCCGAGAATTAGGCATGGAAGGCATGGAACTTAAGTGCTTTGTTCAGGTGCCCTTTCATGGTCTTCAGTTTTGTCTGACCCATTAGCGCTTATATATCTGTATTTTCATTGTCTACTTGTGTTTGACCTGGCTCTGGCTATCGGATTTGTGTACCTCTGGCTTCCCTTTGACTTGCCTTTGGCTTTTGGATTTGTGTACCTTTGGCTTCCCTTTGACTGAGCTTTGACTACCGGATTTGTGTACCTCTGGCTTCCTTGACTAGCCTTTGGCTTTTGGATTTGTGTACCTTTGGCTTCCCTTTGACTGGGCTTTGGCTACCGGATTTGTGTACCTCTGGCTTCCCGTTGACGTGGCTTTGGCTTTTGGATTTGTGTATCTCTGGTTTCCCTAACCCGGCTTGCTTTCTGGACTTGTGTAGGCATCATTATCCCAGACTCCAATATATTTGCCTCTTTCCTTCTATCCTGTCGTTTTTCACCAGCCATCTAAGGACTGGTGGTTTTCTTCCTTATTGCTATCCCTGTGTGTTACGTCTACCCTCAGCCCCAGCATTACGAAACCCAGCTTCCTTAAAGACTGGTATCACATCCTGGTTAAGGACGTCCTTGTTGTGCGTATCGGCCTGCCCCGGAACACACCCTAGATCCCGCAAACCCAAACCTCACACTGCGTACACCTATGAATACGATTCAATGCATTACCAGGAGCATATTCTGTAAAACAGGGGTCTCACTCTCTGCCTCACCCCTAGATGTTTATTAACTACACCTCCCGTTATTTTCTTGCCATTCGATGCATTCATAGATTTCTGGGAATTGTAACCAATAGACATCTGGGAAGCCAGAATTTGAGATCCTTGCTATAAAAGAATAAGAAGCGTCCTTTCCAAGTGAGCCATAGATGGTCTATGCAACTGGTGTCTTGTTTGATATGGATTTCATCTCTCTCTATTTTTGTAACAGGAACCAATGAAATGATCTTCTCTCCACATCAGTCACCCAAATCATTAGTACCGTGGCTTTGGCAGACTGATGCGCCAAAACAGGGCATGTGAGAGCGGAAGAGCCAGTCAACAGGTAGCCAGTCTTCTGTACTTGGTGTGTCGGCACCACTATGGTAGGTCAATCAGATATGACTATGTATGATATCCAGGGATCAAGTCCTAAAAAAATAAGTGTGTGAACTTAGCAACATTTCTGGACAATCTGGTCTCAAAGATTACGGGGAGCTGAAGCAGCTGCAGCACTTCTTTATGCATGAGAATGCCATTCGTCTGGAAAACACTGAGAAACAGTCATTCCCAAGCCTTCCCAATGTACTTAAATCCAGAAGAAACCCTTGAATTTAGACGGTTTTATAAAATTGCGTATATATAAAAAGGTATTGCAGTTTCCCAGTATATCAGCCAAAAAGGAACTAAGTTCCTCCTGCTAAAATAGTGAAGGAACTGCGTTCCCTTGCGTTCCTGCAGGACTTGACTCCTGATGATATCCCTCCACCATGTGATACTTTGTATGGGTCGGATGGATCTAAAGAAAGTCACAGTTATCCATATCCTATAAAGTGATGACATGTAGCATTGATCATTATGGAATCTATCACTTTAAGAAAGAAGAAATGATCATCGCATTAGTTTGTCTCATATGTATGACTGGTGTGAAATGTGGTTCGGAGGCAACACCTAAACAGCAAAATCATAAAGTTTAAAAGTTTCCATGCCCACAACTTTGGCAGAAATTCAATCATTTCATTTTTGAAAGATAAACACCTTCACTACCAAGTGATTTTCCAGAAAAGAGTGGAAAAAGTTAAACACTGAAGAGGGTAAAGGGGCGAAAGTGTGAAAAGTGTTGGGAACCAACTGGATTTTTTTCTTTTGGAAATTAATTTTAAATTGATCATACAGTAAGAAATATTTGGAAAATTCCCAATGTATGCCTTACTGTAATAACCTGTGTGGAAGGGGGATTTTCGCCACCTGCTGGCCAAATGGAGTTACTGCAGCTCAGGTCTCTGCAGGATCAACTGGAGAAATGTTATTAAGATACATTCCCAACTGGTTTTAAAAAGTGACAGCACCTCAGGCATGATTACCGGGGGTGCTATCATTTTGGGGGCATGTTCTGGAGTACAAATGCAAATGAAATTAGTTTGTTCCAAATTAATTTCATTTGCAATGATACATCATAGCTGCAGCTTGTGTTAACCTAATCTCTAGCCGCTGTGTCTGCTACTGCTGATCATGTCTACATAATCACGGTAGTGAAGGGGTTAATGTGACTACCAAAAGATACGTTCTTGTTTTTATAGTTTTCTAAACCTCGCTAATAAAATTATTGAAAAATATACAATGGAGACACTAGAAAACATAATGTAGACCAACTGGTGCAAAAAACATACATCAATGTCCTTTTGCAAGTGGAATCTTTGACCCATAGGTTGTGTTTTTGATAGTCTTCCCTGCCACGCAAGCTATCAATTCTTCGAATTCGATTCGCCTCCCTGCCCTGCTGTGACATGCGTCACTTTGGACTTGGGGTGCGTGGGCATAGAGATGGGTTTGGGGTGAAGCCTGAACTTCGTTATTATTTTCATCGCCCTCTTGTGTGCAGAATGTGTGATTTGTGATTATGTAGGAATGCATTGTCTAGTCTTTGTGGACCTGTTATCTGTTTCTATCTGAATAGTTTGTAACCTGCTGTCTGTAGGTAATGTAATTAGTGTTCTGTTTGTCCAGTAATGGACAAATGGTTTATACAGTAGTGTTTACTGTAACTGACCTAATGGAATTAGATTTATCATTCCAAGAAGTCAATGTTTGTGCAGTTATGTGCCAGTATAATTAGGTCCCACTGGAAGATGTTGTGATTTTGTATATGTTTGACTGTATAAATGTGTCTCTGATTAAAGCAAACCAGTTCCATTTCTAACCAAAAGACCACAGATCTACAGCATTGCCTTATTTCTGGGGTTGCTAGCAGACTCTATGGACTCCATTACATTCTTCGCGCACTTTTTTGAGCGTGCGCAAAAGCGCATTAACGCGAGGGGCAAAACCCTTCGCGCTGAACGTCGTTTTATGACGTTTCGCGCATACGATGCGCGTTAACGTCTAACGCGAGTGACCCTGCGAGAACCCTGCGCGAACGCAAGTTCGTGCGCGCATCCCAAAGTTAACATTGTGAGCGCAAATGCGTTCGTGCGCTGGTATGCGGATGGTATTATAATTGATGCGCAACTTTTTACGAACGATGTTTGCGCACATAATTTTAACGTCTTTGAAAAGCTGGTGGTAATAACGGCAAATCTGAACGTCCTGGCCAAAACGAAAAACACCAGCATGAAAAAAAAATACAGCAAATTATAGTTACACATTCTACACATACCCAAACAATAAAATAGAGAAGTTGTGCGTGTTTTTATTATTGCTGAAGCATATATGCGCAGATTGATTTTGGCAGGCGCAAAAAATGAACGGGAGACAATTGTGGTTCTTAATTCTGATTGGCTGAATCGTGTGAAAAAAACAGTCTGCCCACCGATTTCTGCGCGCAACATCAACGCGCGTGCGTTTTTGCGCATCTTTTTAACGTGCAATATTTTTTGATGGATGAAAAAATGCGTTCGGATCGGAATACCTGTGTTAATTTACTCGTGTTAACGTTTAACGCTGCGAAAAAAAAAAAATGCGCTGCGCATACGAATTTGCGCAGAGAATGTAATAGAGTCCTATGTGTCCCGGTTCTTAAAGGGACACTCTAAGCGAAAATCCCCCCCCCGTTTTTTTACGTTAAAATATACCTAGTCACTCAATAACTAGGTATGGACTTTTTTTTTTTTTACTGTAATACTTACCCTAAAATCTACTTGTTTCCAAGGGCGTCTTTTTTTTTTTATACTCCCCTCCCTCCTCTTCCGCTCCCGTCCTTATAATTCTTTCACTTGGCTAATGGTTTACGTGAGAAGTGCGCATGCGCGCCTCTCACGTAACAGCCAATCGGCAGGCTTCCTCGTCTTCTTGGATTAGTGTTACGCGCAAGAGGATGCGCTCAACACTAATCCCAGCCGCAGACTATGCTGGCGGCTCGCTCCCGCCAGCTACCGCGGCGAGTTGGAGATGTCATCGCGCTGAAAGCTGAAAGCGTCTCCTACTCGGCAATAGTCGGCAGAAGAGGGAAATACGAATCCCGCTCTGCTGACTGACAGCTGGGAGGGCGGAGTAAAGTCCTCCGCGTCTCTCAGCTGTTTCAGCCAATCGGCTGAGTGGAGGGAGGGGGGAAAGGCGAGGGCATACTCAGGGCATCATGACCACCTAAAAAAGCTTAGGTGGTCATGTTGCCTAGAGTATCCCTTTAAGCATCGTCTAAGGACTGGAGGAAGGCACGAGAGTCTGGCTGGGTTAGAACAGGGGGGTCCTGCGAGGAAGCGGCATTGGCAGATGTGACCCTGTTGGGGTACAGAGATCTGTCACACCTGCTAATTTATGGCCACAAAGAAAGTCCAAATCTGTCATCGAGCGTGTTTTCAAAACACCGGGAACCCGTTCCAAAGCCCAGAGTAGCAATCACTAGCAGCACAAACCATTGTCTATAAATGTTGCTGCTGATTACCTATAACTACACAATTATAAGTGAAGAAATTAATGAGGGGAATTAAAAAAACAAAAACATAAGATAAAAAGAAGAATCTGGCACGAAGTTAGTGTTACATTGCTTTTAAAGTCTTCCAGTAGAAGTGGTAGAGGCCAAAACAGTAATTGAATTTAAGCAGGCATGGGATAGGCATAAGGCTATCCTAAACAAAAGATAAATCCAGGTAAAGTATCCATGTAATTGGGCAGACTAGATGGGCCGAAAGGTTCTTATCTGCCGACATTTTCTATGTTTCTATGTTTCTAAAAGCAAAAGCCGATTTTTTCATATAAATAATAACAAGCTGTAGAAGTAACCTGCCCTATTGAAGACCATGGAGTTCACTTTCCATGGTGGTTTAGAGATCAAACGAGGTCGTATTTTGATACAAATACTACAACAATACCTCTCATAATTCACCAATTGGCCTTAAATCCAACACAAAATAGTAATAGCTAAACCATGGGATGCAAGAGATTGTAGGGACAGGCAGTCCAGCATCTCGTCCACTGCCCACGGAGGACCAACATAATTACAGAGCTTGTGTTCCATTCAAATAGTAGGAAATTAGAAATGTAAACCAGCTATTGTTAAGGGGAATAGAGCTTCTCTGGATGAGCTGATGATCAGGGTGTAATTAGGTGGTTTACACCGGAACCAAGATCCTTATCTGTCCCTTTAATGACTAAAGAAAGGAAAGAAGACAAGAAAAGCTCGTGCCACCAATGTGACATTATAAAAATAGAATTGTGAGAGCGCAAATCACCAAAATATTAAAGGAATACTTTATTAAAATATACAGGGTTATTCAAAGAGATCCGAATTGCTTGAGAAAGGTAACCGAACGCTGAAAATCAGTGTTCGGTTACCTTTCTTGGCCATTCGGCTATCCAGAGAGCAGGCAATTCGCCAAATCCTGGCGAATTGCCTGCACATACGGTGCCTGTTCGGTGTCTGATCGAGGGTAGTGAAATCCCCATGAAAATGCACTGCTTCGGCTATTCAGAGAACACAAACCAGCAGTGAAAGGTTCCCGAAATGCCCTGCCATTTGGTGGTTTAATTCGGCAGGTTTATTCAGGAGAATCCCATAGGCTTCAATGTTAAAAATATTCTCGTTTTAATTCAATATCTAATAAACCGTTCATTATAAAATTCTGCAGTAAAGAGTCTCTTTATTTATAGATTTTTTAGGTTACTTTAAGCATTTTTCAGAATTTTTTTTTTTTTTTAAAAGTCCGATTTTTTTTTTTAAAGTTTACTTATTTTTTCTGTAACAGCCCTCTTTATTATCATTCCCTGGACCTCCTGTGTAAATTTCAGACATTTTCGCTCAGTAGTTTCTTTGCAAACAGCGTTTCACTTTCACATTCATACAAACTGTTTTGCTAATTTATTCACTTCACTCTGTCTGCGGTCTCGGCTTTTTCCGGCGGCTTCGCTGCGTGTGATCGGCTCCTGCTCGGGTTTTTCTGGCGTCTTCGACGGGTTAATCCAGATGTTTTTGGGGGTTTTCGGCGTGCATTCGACAGGTTTTGCGGTTAGTTTTCGTCAGGTTTGCGGTAGCTTTTCCCTGCAATTCGGGGACCCTGTGGTGCTTGCTGAATACACCGCAGGGTCGCCGAAATGGGATCGGCAAAAGGAACCGAATTGAAGAGAACGAAAAGTCACGAAACGTGCGGTGACTTTTCGAATCTCTTTGGATAACCCTGATAGAGTTCCCATCTTTTTCCCATAAATAATTGGGCAGATGTTGCTGACAGACTCCGCCCAATTGTTTTTTCATTATTTTTAAAATTTTTGGTGATTTTACTCACCTTTTGTCTCTCGCTGCACGCAGCTCCTCCTCTTCGGCTCAGAGACGACTTCCAAACCTGGAAGTCCACAAAGCTTTTGCGCAACTTGCGTAGCGCTACAGGACTTGCGCTCTTTACGTACGCAAGTTCCATAGCTTCTGCTTGAAGCGATGGATTGAAACTGCGCACGTGGTTTTGACGGTTTTGCAGCGGTTTTTTTTAATCCGCAGAAATTATTGGATCCGATCTGATAAATTATCCGATTGGATCCAATCCGATAAGCCTTCGCAAGCACATCTGGAGAAAGCCGATGATTCGTCGAACACAGCGCCGACCAGCCACCAGACAAAGCCGACGAACGGGGTAAAAAAACCTAAAAAAAAACTATTGAAAGTTTCAAATTTGAAACGCTGTTTGCAAATAAAACTACTAAATGAAAATGTCTGGAATTAACATATAAGATCCTATGAATGCTAATAAAAAGGTCTGTTACAGAAAAAAAAGAAAAACCACAATTAGAAAAAAAAAACATAATTTTTTTTTGGGTGAAACACAAATCCCAAAAAATGCCTAAAAAATCTTATATTTTTAAATGGAAACCTAAGGGTTTCGCTTGATTAAACCTACCAAATGAAACCACAGAACATCAGGGTATTTCACAGACATTTCTCTGCTGTTCGGTGTCTCTGAATAGATTAACCATTGCTTCTCTATGGAAGATTTCACTGCCGCCGAACAGGCACCGTATTTTGCTGGCAATTCGCCAAAATTTGGCGAACTGCCTGCTTCCTGAATATCCGAATGGCCCCGAAATGGCACCATATGGCACCATATGGGGAAATTCACTGTTCGGCGCAATTTCGGGGCCAGATCGGCTCTCTCTGAATAACCCTGTAAACCTTTTCAGTGTATTTCAGCAAACAGTTGGTTCTATAAAAATAAAATAAAAACAGACTCCAAAGAATCCCATGTCCTAGACGAACATAAATTATAAAAATCCTTTTGGCCAAGGTTATCCATCACAGAATAAGACAAAACATCTAAGACATCATTACAGCTATAAATTATGACTTCCATCGCACGACGTGGGAAGAATAATCCCATTTCTTTAATAAGCAGATACATATGTAAATACCAGGGACTGCAATTTGGCTCGAGCTCACAAATACAGCTTCTAATTCTTTCATGATAAGCTTCCCATTATGTTTTAGGTAACAATGAACAATTTATTATAATCTATTCATTATACACAAAGATATGACATTCACCACTAGGTAATCTGCATCAGAAAATCCTGCACGGTCCCCAAAGCATGGAAATTAAATTGGAAAGATGAATTTGAAAAGCCCACAGTTTTTTTTTTCTTTACGGCAACTTCTAGACCTTTTATACTTTTGAATTGGATGCCGGCATTGTGAGATACAGGCGTCCACATACGCCATCTTCATTTAAACCATCATTAGTGGCATTTAAAACCATTAAATAAACAAAATGTACTTATAGCTGTGAGGGGAAGTAGCAAAAGAGTTAATACCTTAAAAATAAATGGCTAGAGTTAATACTTCTAATTTAGAAATAAATGCCTAGTTAATACCTCTACTTTAGAAATAAATGGCTAGAGTTAATAACTCTACCTTAGAAATAAATGGCTAGAGTTAATACCTCTACCTTAGAAATAAATGGCTAGAGTTAATACTTCTAATTTAGAAATAAATGCCTAGTTAATACCTCTACCTTAGAAATAAATGGCTAGAGTTAATACCTCTACCTTAGAAATAAATGGCTAGAGTTACTACTTCTAATTTAGAAATATATGCATAGTTAATACCTCTACCTTAGAAATAAATGGCTAGAGTTAATACCTCTACCTTAGAAATAAATGGCTAGAGTATAAATGCCTAGTTAATACCTCTACATTAGAAATAAATGGCTAGAGTTAATACTTCTAATTTAGAAATAAATGACTAGTTAATACCTCTTCCTTAGAAATAAATGGCTAGAGTTAATACCTCTACTTTAGAAATAAATAGCTAGAGTTAATACCTCTGTCTTTGAAATAAATGGCTAGATTACAATGTTAACGCTAACGGTAGCGCTCGGATGTGTAAGTGTTAACACTAGGTTAAGTGACTTTGGTGCATGCCCCCATATTACATTCCTGACGCTAAACCCGTTTGTAATCCGTTACAGCACCAGTTTTTGCGCAGGTTTGCGCAAGTTTACTGTACTTTCTGCATCCTATACTAAACATCTGGAGTTCAATCAGTAATTAGCGTTAGGATAAGTAAGTCCTAGCACTAATTACCACAGTGGTGGGTTAAATGGATTTTTAATGTCACCCAGAAGCTGGTGCTAAATCATTCCGCTTTTGAAGAATCATTTAGCACCAGCTTAAACCCCCCCAAATAAATGAGATACTCACCTCTCATCCCATGGCAAGAACTATGGATTGATATGCTGCTTCTGGCTGCCGGGAGCACAGTGAGACTGGGAACAAATAGTCTCCAGTCTCACTCCGTTATCAGTCCGTGATGCTGCGCGATCTCCCGACCCAGCAGAACAATCCTACATGGAGTCCTATGGACTCCAGGAGGCGGCACGGATTCGCTGCCATGAGTATCCCTGAGGGCAGAGCTGAATTACAGGGCAAGGTCCCAAACAGGGGTTTAAAAAAATACATAATTTTTAAAAGTCATTTTTAAAAAAAATAATGCTTGAAAATGAATGAAAATAATAAGTAAGGCCCTATAAATACCAATAATACCAATAAAAAACACCATTAAAATAAAATAAGAATCAAAATGTTCGTTGAAAAAAACAGAAAAATGCCTACATGATTCTAAAAAATAAATTAATAAAAAGACATTTTGCTGCATATGAAATAAATAAACGGTTGAATAAAAAATTTATAAAAAGGGGATTTTTTTCTTTTACATAGAAACATATGGGATTCGCCTGTTGAAACCTGTCTAACGAAAGCACCTGAAATTTGGGCATTTTGCCAACTTTTCTATGCTGTTCGGCATTCTCTGAATAGATTAACCATTACTTCTTTATGGGGAGTTCACTGCCTCCAAATTGCATCATATTTTGCTGGCAATTTGCCAATGTTTGGTGAATTGCCAGCTTTCTGAATAGCCGTAATGCCGTGAAATTGCACCGTACGGGGAAATTCACCATTCAGTGCAATTTGGTGACCAATTGGGCAATATTTCAATAACCCCTTTATTGTTTAATGTTCAGATCTGTTGACCTTTGGCCAAGCCTTGACCCTTAAAGTTTTGCCTATCTTCCAATCGACCAGACTTTATGAGCTGGCCACCCAATATTCCTAAATCCTATCTGTTGAGACACTCTAACTTCTAGACTTAAGACCGTACCGTGCTCCGATAAAGCACCTTTGTCGGTTGCTCAGACAATTTCGACAGGAACATTTTAGTTGCATCTGTTGACAATATGAAAAGCCTTAACCCCTTCGGTGCGGCGGACGCACTCAGCGCGTCCAACCGCATGTCACGATCCATGCGGTGGACGCGCTGAGCGCATCCTGCCTTTGGGGTCAGCGGTCGGCCGGGTTCCGGCCGATCGCTGGCCCCCCCGGTGCGGGCTGACATCCTCGATGTCAGCCCAGCATCCGGAACCGCCGCCGGAGTAATTAGGTGTCATCGCGGGGGCGCGATGACACCTAATTCAGGCGCTCCCCCCGCATGTGCGGAGGAGGCGCCTGAAAGGGAGGGGGGAGGTCCTTCGGACCTCTCTCCCTCCCGATCGGCGGCGTTGCAGGGGTTAACCCAGGCACCGTTTGGAAGGGCACAGCCTGCCCTTCAAAATGGTACCTGGCATTAACCCCTGGGGAGCCGGATCACGAATCGGCGCTGAAAAGCGCCGGTTCGTGATCCTTTCCCGGAGCTGGCCGACATCTTGGATGTCGGCCATGCCTCCGGAAACTCCCCCTGAGGACTGGCGTCATCGTGCATAGCACGATGACGCCAGTCCTGGAGTTAACCCCTAACTGCCACCAATGGTGGAGATAGGGGGTTCCAATGAACCCCCTATCTCCCGATCCGTGGCAGCTAGGGATTAAAGTTTGGTATTGTTGGATCGGCCAGAGCATGGCCGTTCCAACAATACCAAACACAAATGTGAATAAGTTTGTAAAAAAAAATAAAAATAAAAAAATATTTAAAAACAAAATTATAAAAAAAAATAAACAAGTTTTTTTTCTTTTTTTTGGTTTGTTAATGCAGCAATATTGTTCCCATTTAAATTATAATGTGAACAATGATGCTGCACTAACGATTTTTGTATGCGGTGCATTTGTTAAAAATCGTGTAATTTCCCCCCAAAAAAATGTAACGAGACCCCATCTGTAATTTTTTTAACAAGCGCACCCCATACAAAATATAACCGCAATTGCTCGCATGTTAAAATGTGAAAAAAAAAACACTTTACACGTTGTAAATTATTGAAAATACATATTTTATTGCATTTTTTTTTTATAATATACAGACATGACATAACGTATACATATAATAATGACATATTATGAATCTGCCAAGTCTGAAGGAAAGAACGATATATAATATGTCTGGGTCATATACTAAAATAAGGCTTCAAAACACGTTTAAACATGATGAGCAAAACCGGTAAAAATGACCTCAGCACAGGGGCGTGAAAAGCCTCAGCAGCGAAAGGGTTAAAATTTGTGATGAGTAACAGAGGTGGATTTAATGACGGTAAACCGAAAATACAAAATTAAGTTTGCGACAAAGGGGCACGACGATCACGAAATACGTAAAAAATAGTTGCTATCAGATTCCTGTGCTCTTTAAATCCCTTTCTTAACATCGTGTCACGTGGAAATACTCTGAGGGGAACAGATAAGCTACGTCTGTTCCTCGGAAAGGCTAATGAATATGCATGCCTCCTGGTGACATCAGGTGAGATTACAACTGTGTTGCCTGGTTACACCATCAGAAAAAACCCACAAAATAACCAGGTCTATATTAGCAAATGCAAATTAATTAATCAAATGAGAAGTCACCACGGTATAATATATGTCACTTATTTTAATATAATCAATAGGAATAGCATGGTTGGTCGCCATCAAGGGGGTGACAGTTCGTGACGCATCACTCGCCCCCCTGTGCATTGTATCTTGAGGCTTTATCAGCTGCAGGTACTTCGTGCTGAGCCCTGGGCTCTGGTATCTCTGAACTGAAATCTGGAGCTTCACAGGTCCTGCCGGAAGACGCAATGCATCCATTCACCTACTACCATGGCACTTCTTGTGTGAAGGCAGTGCGACACCAGAAGAAAAGAGGCAGAGCCGAGGGAAATATGAGGGTATGCAGGAGAAAGGAAGGGAAGGGGGGATAGGGCTGGCTACAGAGGAATGGAGATTGAAAGGGGCTGACTACTGGTTAAGGGAGGGGAATGGGGCTGACTACTGGGGAAGGGGCTGACTACAGGGGAAGGGACAAGGTATGGGGCTCGTAAGTGGTGGAGGGGGATGGTGTGCGGTTGCCCTCCACCTCTCTTCCCTCTGCGCCCTGAAACAAGCATCAAGGATACTCTCACAGACTGATCTCCACCTTTCTTCCCTCTGCGCCCTGAAACAAGCATCAAGCATACTCTCACAGACTGACCACCACCTATCTTCCCTCTGTGCCCTGAAATAAGCATCACGCATACTCTCACAGACTGACCACCACCTATCTTCCCTCTGCGCCCTGAAATAAGCATCACGCATACTCTCACAGACTGACCACCACCTATCTTCCCTCTGCGCCCTGAAATAAGCATCACGCATACTCTCACAGACTGCCCTCCACCTATCTTCCCTCTGTGCCCTGAAATAAGCATCACGCATACTCTCACAGACTGACCTCCACCTATCTTCCCTCTGCACCCTGAAATAAGCATCACGCATACTCTCACAGACTGACCTCCACCTATCTTCCCTCTGTGCCCTGAAATAAGCATCACGCATACTCTCACAGACTGACCTCCACCTATCTTCCCTCTGTGCCCTGAAATAAGCATCACGCATACTCTCACAGACTGACCTCCACCTATCTTCCCTCTGTGCCCTGAAATAAGCATCACGCATACTCTCACAGACTGACCTCCACCTATCTTCCCTCTGTGCCCTGAAACAAGCATCACGCATACTCTCACAGACTGACCTCCACCTATCTTCCCTCTGTGCCCTGAAATAAGCATCACGCATACTCTCACAGACTGACCTCCACCTATCTTCCCTCTGTGCCCTGAAACAAGCATCACGCATACTCTCACAGACTGACCACCACCTATCTTCCCTCTGCGCCCTGAAATAAGCATCACGCATACTCTCACAGACTGACTTCCACCTCTCTTCCCTCTGCGCCCTGAAACAAGCATCAAGCATACTCTCATAGACCGACCTCCACCTCTCTTGGGCAGAGAGGGGCATGAGGCAAAAAAGAAGTTAGGGAAAGGGGCTTACCACTGGGGAAGGGAACACTGGGAAAGTGAGGGCATCAACACAGGGAAAGAGAGGAGGAAGTGGTTTCTATCACTTTGGGGGAAGAGGCTGGACAACCTGGAACAAGATAGGGGAAGGGAAAGGGGCCAATCACTCTGTTGGTCTTGTTCTGGGGAAAATGGACCACTAATTTGTGGGTGACTGTCCATCTATGTGTGGGAAAGTGGGGTTGGTGACCTAAAGGGACAGTTGGAGGGCTAATTATAGGGTGTGCTCTTGGGGAATGATGTGGGGCTTTGACCATGGTTCAGTAAAGAAGCCCAAGATTTCTGCTGGCAGACCTCTATATATCCTTTTCTTTGCAGAGTATGTGTAGACTATTAGGCCCATATTACATTCATCACGCTAAAACGGGGACACCAAGGAGGATAACCTACACCTGCAGATTTCTCCTTAGCGTCCCCGTCTTAGTGTGATATTACAGTGCAGGTGCTAATCCAGCAGCCTGCACCGTAACGCGGCGCTAAACTTCGGGATGCTCGCGGCGGCACTAAGTGCCATAGGACTTCATTGAGGCTTTTGCTGCCAGTCACATGACCTGCAAGATCTCGCCGTTAAGCATAGGGAGCGCAAAGTACAGTAAGCTCGAGCTGAAAGGCACAAGATTCAAATCGCTAATGTTTTTTTTAACCTGTTAGTGTTTGGATTGTAATATGGTCGTGCTAGGGCCAGCAGAGCTAATGTTAAGGCTCACACAGGTTAGCGCTATGAATGTAATATGGGCCCTTAATGTGCAGGATGCACAGATAAGATCCCCCTTAATAGTGACTTATAAATTATGAGAATTACAAGAATGAAATGTTCAGAGATTGTTTATTCTAGTTTTATGACATTTCTTCATTCTTGTTTTTCTCCACTAGAGGGCGATATAGCACCTCCTCCTACTCTCCTGCCACATGCCTTCACCTGTCACCTCCACTTTCTTTTTGATCCTCTCTAACATAACTAAACCTTCCCAGGTTATAAATAAAACCATGAGATTGAGACTCATGGCACAATTAATACATTATTTCTTCCTGATTTTATCATTCAGGCTGATTCACTCGAACTGGAATTGTTTAAATACTCACATGGCGCATAAGATTACCTGCTGCCACTGTGCTAGCCATCTGTGAAATTTTCCTATGTAATATTTCAGATTTCAAAGAGTCAAAGCTCTGGGAGTCAGCCTAGTAATTTTTTCTGTGCTATGAAAAAGCATGCATTATCTGCTATTACTTCCAGCTAAGCTAAGAGATGCTGCGATGTATTCAGTCTCCTGTCGTCAAAGTGGGAGCAAAACAGTAAAATGGTATATAGAAAAGGTCTGCAGACCAGGTACTGCTTTAATAAGTGAGCAGATTAAATTTATAGGGGCTCGGAAAGATATCATATTTAGAAATCCTAAAAGATTCTGCATAAGACAGGGCAGGAGAATGTACAGAAACACGTACAGCATGTAGACGTGTTCTGAGGGTCAGTAATACCCATTTAGAAAAAAAATACAAGTTTCTAAAGCTACCTTTGAAAATGATTTGTATTTCAAAATTGAGTGATGGTCAAGAGCGAGCCGTGGTCATCTCTAAGAGTCATGGTTGCCATTCTGGCCGAGCTGGTTACAAGGGACCACAAATGTTAAAATTAAAAACAAGCTACTAAGGATTAACGGCTCCCTATTTGCAGCTGTATTATAAGTGAGCCCTATTACCAACTCTATTACTAGTGAGCCCTATTACCAACTCTATTACTAGTGAGCCCTATTTCCAGCTGTATTATAAGTGAGCCCTATTGCCTACTCTATTACAAGTGAGCCCTATTTCCAGCTGTATTATAAGTGAGCCCTATTGCCTGCTCTATTACAAGAGAACCCTATTTACAGCTGTATTATAAGTGAGCCCTATTGCCTGCTCTATTACAAGTGAGCCCTATTTCCATCTGTATTATAAGTGAGCCCTATTGCCTACTCTATTACAAGCGAGTCCTATTTCCAGCTATATTATAAGTGAGCCCTTTTGCCTACTCTTTTACAAGTGAGCCCTATTTCCAACTGTATTATAAGTGAGCCCTATTGCCTACCCTATTGCCTACTCTATTACAAGTGAGCCCTATTTCCAGCTGCATTATAAGTGAGCCCTATTGCTTGCTCTATTACAAGTGAGCCCTATTTCCAGCTGTATTGTAAGTGAGCCCTATTGCCTACTCTATTACATGCGAGTCCTATTTCCAGCTATATTATAAGTGAGCCCTTTTGCCTACTCTATCACAAGTGAGCCCTATTTCCAACTGTATTATAAGTGAGCCCTATTGCCTACTCAATTACATGCAAGTCCTATTTCCAGCTATATTATAAGTGAGCCCTTTTGCCTACTCTATTACAAGTGAGCCCTATTTTCAGCTCTAAGTGAGCCCTATTACCTACTCTATAACAAGTAATACCAACTCTATTACAAGTCAGCCCTCATACGGCTCAATTTCAAGTGAGCCCTATTACTGGCTCCATTACAAGTGAGCCCTATTATTGACTCTATTACAAGTGAGCCCTATTACAGGCTTTATTACAAGCGAGTCCTATTATCGACTCTATTACAAGTGAGCCTTGTTACTGACTCCATTACAAGTGAGTGCTATTATCGACTCTATTACAAGTAAGCCCTATTACCTGCTTTATTACATGAAAGTCATATTACTGGCTCTTTTACAAGTGATCCCTATTACTGACTCTATCACATGTGAGCCTTACTACCATCTCTATTATAAGCGTACAAGCAAGCCTTATTACCAGTTATATTACAAGGGAGTCTCTTTATTAGTGGCTTGGGTCATAATATTTGGGAGTTGCTAATAGAGGCTCGGAGTGGCAGAGTACACCACCATTGGCATCTTCACCTGGACTTGCACAAGCCCTGTTCAAGATCACGTACAGTATATGATCATCTTGCAGTATTGACAAGTAGATGCGCAGTAGAAGTTACATCATCAGACGCATTGGGACTCAGGTTCGAATCCCAGTCAGAGCACCTCTCCAGCAAGTGAGGCAAGGCACCTTATGCTTTTGCTTAAACTTGCCTACCGCACAATATCAGTAATGTCTGTGCCCTACAACTGTGTAGAAGCAGGTTCGCATCCCAATCAGAACACCTGACCAGCACTTCTCAACCCCTACCACATCGAGAAGCAGGTCTCTGTCTTACAACTGTGGAGAAGTAGGTTCAACCTCACCAGCATGTCTCGGCTCCTCAACAGTGAAAAGCAGGTGCAGATCCTGGTCGGTACACCTCACCAGTAGGGATGAGCTGTTCGGGTTCGGACGGTTCGGAGTTCGACCCGAACTTTGGCAGTTCGAAAGTTCGCGAATTTCAAACTTTTTGGGTCTGTTCCGTTCGAGTTCGAAAAAAAAAAGAAATTTTGAAAAAAGTATAGAAAATGCTTAAAAAAATACTAAAAAATCTAGAAATAAAGAGACTCTTTACTGCAGAATATTATAAGCAACGGTTTATTAGATATTGAATTAAAAACTAATGTGTACGTGGAAAGATTATCAACTCTAAATGACCTCTGTTCACAAACGGTCATAACACCAGGTGTTTTTAGTCTGGTAATCAATTTGATACATTGTACAACATACTGAGGGTGGGGTGGTGTCTGCTTCTGATTGAGATTTGAGAATTAATTTCCCTAAAACATCCTAATATGCTGCATTTAACCCTTTCGCTGCTGAGGCTTTTCACACCTCTGTGCTGAGGTCATTTTTACCGCTTTCGCTCATCATGATTAACCGCGTTTTGTAGCCATATTTTGATATATGACCCAGACGTATTATATATCGTTCTTTCCGGCAGACTTGGCAGATTCATAATATGTCATTATTATATGTATACGTTATGTCATGTCTGTATATTATAACAAAAATGCAATAAAATTTGAATTTTCAATAATTTATTATGTGTAAAGTGTTTTTTTTCACAATTTAACATGCGATCGTTTGCGGTTATATTTTGTATGGGGTGCGCTTGTTAAAAAAATTAGAAATGGGGTCTCGTTACATTTTGTTTGGGGGGAAAATTAGCTTTTTTTAACAAACGCATCAATCATTAGTGCAGCATTATTGTTCACATTATAATTGAAATGGGAACAATATTGCTGCATTAACAAAAGAAAAAAACTTTTTTTTAAAAAAAATATTTGTTTGTTTTTTTAAACATTTTTCATGCTCATGTTTGGTATCCTTGGATAGGCCATGCTCTGGCCGATCCAACGATATCAAACATTAACCCCTAGCTGCCACGGATCGGGAGATAGGGGGTTCAATGGAACCCCTATCTCCACCATTGGTGGCAGCTAGGGGTTAACTCCAGGACTGGCGTCACCAGTCCTCAGGGGGAGTTCCTGGAGACTTGGTCGACATCCAAGATGTCGGCCAGCTCCAGGAGAGGATCACGATCCGGCGCTTTTCAGTGCCGATTCGTGATCCGGCTCCCCAGGGGTTAATCACAGCCACCGTTTGGAAGGGCAGGCTGTGCCCTTCCAAACGGTGCCTGGATTAACCCCCTGCCCCCCGGCGATCGGGAGGGAGAGAGGTCCAAAGGACCTCCCCCCTCCCTTTCAGGCGCTTCCTCTGCACATGCGGGGGGGCGCCTGAATTGCCACCGCAATGACATCTAATTGCTCCGCCGGGGTCCCTGAGTGCTGGGATGACATCCAAGATGTCAGCCCGCACCGGGGGGCGCAGCAATCCGCCGGAATCAGCACGTCCATAGCACAGGAGAACCACTTGGCTGGACGCGCTGAGCGCGTCCATAGCAGCCAAGTGGTTAACTTGTGTTTGAAAAAAATTCAAAATAACATCTAAGGCTAGGGTCAGATGAGCGCATTTTGTACGGACTGTGCGTCCGTGCAGTACGGACGTACTTACTGACTGACAACAAGGTAGTGGCCAAACAGTCCGTTTCTTTCACTGACGTATTTTTTGACTGATGTAGCAGGGAAAATAAATTAAAATGAAAAAACATTCTGTCCGTCAAAAATGCTGGACATATAAATGCAGTCCATCTGACCTCGTTTCATCACTCACATACAAAGCTACACGGACGTTGCGGACGTGGCGCACTCCGCACGTCCGTTCTAGCAGTATTATGTTCTTGCCTAATCTGCGTCCGTTTGCTGCGTCCGCCATGCATCCGCACTTCCGTGCGGACGTACTTCGTGTGTGGGGCTCCATTGGTCAGAATGCTATGCTGCCATGGACGTACAAATGTGCGGCAACACGGACGTGATAACTGCGCTCATCTGACCCCAGCCTTAAGCAATGTTAATTTTCACCTCGGGATTAAACATTCACAGGGTTATTCAGAGAGCGGTGAAAAGCAGGAGAATAACTGGAGAAGTGAAAATTCTAGGTCAAAATAGCCAAACCAGAAAAATTCTCCCATTTAACTCACTTTCCAAATTGGCTATTTGGTCTAGATTGTTCTCTTCTCCTGCCAGTTCTCCTGGCTTTCACCTCTCTCTCAGGGTTGTTCAGAGAAAGGTGAAAACCAGGAGAATGGCAGGAAAAGAGAACAATCTGGACCAAATAGCCGATTTGGAAAGTGAGATAAGGCTAGGGTCAGACTAACTCATTTTTCACAGCGACCGTCAAAAAGTGCGTCCGAACGCATTGCCGTATTTTTTCACGGAATGCGCGAAAAGGGTCATACGATGCGCATTTTTGTGCGTGACTTTTTACGGATCCAAACCAGGAAACTTTGGGTGTCTGGACGTTATGTTGGCCGGACATGAGCAGGGTCTGAAGTCTCCAAATCACGCACACACGCCGCTAGTGGACGCAGCGCACTCTGTACTAGCGGTTCTGCGTTCTCGAAAAAATGCGTTCATTTTCCACTTGCGTTGCGCAGCCGGACTTTCGTGTGACCGTACTTCGTATATTGGCTGTCATTTCCGGTCATTTGATGCTAGTGCGGCCGTGATTAAGTGCGCCTAAACGCATGTTAAAAATTCGCTAGTCTGACCCTAGCCTAAATGGGAGAATTTTTCTGGTTTGGCTATTTTGACCTAGAATTTTCCATTCTCCAGTCATTCTCCTGCTTTTCACCGCCAAAAAATCAGTAAACTTTTTCTGCGTGTCTGAAAATGTCTCCTCTTTTCATACAGACTGCCACCCCAAGCAGTTGTTTATGGATAGATTAAAGGAAAAGCATTTACCGTCATTTGAAATGTCATTTTTTGGTTTTTACATATTTCTATACATCCTACAAATCCGCCACTTCACGGGCAGGTTATGGGGACCTCCTAGGCACGATATTTGAAGGAATTTTTCATTTTTATTTTTAACCCTTATTTCATGGAAAACTCACTGTCCCTTTAACCCTTTTGCTGCTGAGGCTTTTCCCGCCTCTGTGCTGAGGTCATTTTTACCGGTTTTGCTCATCATGTTTAAACGCGTTTTGAAGGCTTATTTTAGTATATGACCCAGACATATTATATATCGTTCTTTCCGTCAGACTCGGCAGATTCATAATATGTCATTATTATATATACGTCATGACCTGTCTGTATATTATAACAAAAAATGCAATAAAATATGAATTTTCAATAATTTACAAAGTGTAAAGTGTTTTTTTTCACATTTTAATATGCGAGCAATTGCGGTTATATTTTGTGTGGGGTGCGCTTGTTAAAAAAATTAGAGATGGGGTCTCGTTACATTTTTTTTTGGGGAAAATTACACGATTTTTAACAAACGCACCGCATACAAAAATCATTAGTGCAGCATCATTGTTCACATTATAATTGAAATGGGAACAATATTGCTGCATTAACAAACCAAAAAAAAAGAAAAAAAACTTGTTTATTTTTTTTTTATAATTTTTTTTAAATATTTTTTTTTTTACAAACTTTTTTTATACTCATGTTTGGTATCGTTGGAGCGGCCATGCTCTGGCCGATCCAACAATACCAAACATTAACCCCTAACTGCCACGGATCGGGAGATAGAGGGTTCATTGGAACCCCCTATCTCCACCATTGGTGGCAGTTAGGGGTTAACTCCAGGACTGGCGTCATCGTGCTATGCACGATGACGCCAGTCCTCAGGGGGCATTCCCGGAAGCTTGGCCGACATCCAAGATGTCAGCCAGCTCCGGGAAAGGATCACGAACCGGTGCTTTTCGGCGCCGATTCGTGATCCTGCCCCCATGGGGTTAATGCCAGGTACCATTTGGAAAGGCAGGCTGTGCCCTTCCAAACGGTGCCTGGGTTAACCCCCGCAACGCCGCCGATCGGGAGGGAGAGAGGTCCGAAGGACCTCCCCCCCTTCCCTTTCAGGCGCCTCCTCCGCACATGCGGGGGGCGCCTGAATTAGGTGTCATCACACCCCCGCGATGACACCTAATTACTCCGGCGGCGGTTCCGGATGCTGGGCTGACATCAAAGATGTCAGCCCGCACCGGGGGAGCCAGCGATCGGCCGGAACCCGGCCGAACGCTGACCCCAAAGAGAGGACGCGCTCAGCGCGTCCACCGCATGGAACGTGACATGCGGTTGGATGCGCTGAGCGCGTCCTTAGCAGCGAAGGGGTTAAAAACGTTTTTTTTTTTACTTTTTGTCCTTTTTTCCTGTCCCCCAGGGCACTACCCAGACCCCCATACACTTTTTATGGCAAATATCTAGCATATATGCCCTCTTGGAGGGCACTCTAAAAACCAAATTTTCAGCCCCATTGACTTGTATGGGGTCCGAGTTCGGGTTCGGGTTCGGACCAGAACATTTGGAAAGTTCGAGTTCGGCTTCGAACTGAACTCGGGGAGTGTTCGGCTCATCCCTACTCACCAGCAGGTATCCATGGGCAAGACCCCCAATGATATGTATGTGCTTACCTCACTGTATATATCCCTTATAGAGTGTAAATTCCTTTGGAAACAAGGTCCTCCAAATGTACTGTGTCAGCCTTGTAAGCTATGTCTGCTGTTTTAATGCATAGTCCCCTTGTCTCCATATCTTGCATAGCACTGTGGAATACGATGGCACTATATAGAAATATAGGGGTCTATTACATTCTCTGGGCAAATTCGTACGCGCAGCGCAATTTTTTTTCCACACAGCGTTAAACGTTAACGCGTGTAAATTAATGCTGTTATTACGACCCGAGTGCATTTTTTCATCCGTCAAGAAATAACGCGCGTAAAAAAGACGCGCAAAAACGCGTGCGCATTAACGTTGCACGCAGAAATCGGTGGGCAGACTGTTTTTTCACGCGATTCAGCCAATCAGAATTAAGAACCACAATTGTCTCCCGTTCAGTTTTTGCACCTGTCAAAATCAATCTGAGTATATATGCTGCAGCAATAATAAAAACACGCGCAACCTCTCCATTTTATTGTTTGGGTATGTGTAGAATGTGTAACTATATGTTGCTGTATTTTTTTTTTTCATGCTGGTGTATTTGGTTTCGGCCAGAACGTTCAGATTTGCCGTTACCACCAGCTTTTAAAAGACGTTAAAATTATGCGCGCAAACGCTCGTAAAAATTTGCGCATAGATTGTAATACCATCCGCATACCAGCGCACGAACGCATTTGCGCTCACAATGTTAAGTATGGGATACGCGCACAAACTTTCGTTCGCGCAGGGTTCGCGCAGGGTGACTCGCGTTAGACGTTAATGTGCATTTTGTGCGCGAACGTCGTAATACGACGTTCAGCGAGAAGGGTTATTCCCCTCGCGTTAATGTGTTTTTGCGCATGCTCAAAATTGTGCGTGAAGAATGTAATAGGGCCCGTAAAGTATTCTCATATATTATAATTAGCTTTTTCGCCCGTAGTGGGACTCTTAAATGCTGGAACACACCGTGATCGAATGTAACAGCTGTATGATTAAGGATTGTTACAAGCAAGTCCTACACTGGCTGATCAATAATCTCCTTATAACTTCAATATAGTAACAATCTAATATCTGAATTATAGGCTTTCTATACTCTCATACAATTATGTATGTGTATTAGAACATTCTATATTAGAACACCATGCGCATTCCATGGAAACAATTCCACCTCCCACTGCCAGTGCTCATTAGACTTGTGCACCGATTTTTTTTTCGGTTCGATTTGGTTCGGTTCGTCCGTATTTTGTAAATTTTCGTTTCGGCTCGTTTCGACCGATTTCCGTTTCGGTTCGTTTCGTTTTCGTATCTTTTTCGTATCGATTTTTTCGAAATTTTCGTGTTTTTCGGAACGTCTGTTCTCCTCGTTTCAAAGTGTCTATTCGTTTTGACGTAAACTAATGGTTTTTCGGGTCCGATATTTCTGTCGATACGATAATTCTGTCGATACGATAATTCTGCCATTGAGATTTCTCATGTTTTACAAGAAGGATACATTGAGATGGGAATGATACAAAATTACAGAATCAGCGATATAACCAAAAAATATGTTGTCCGAAATTACTGAAATGGAACCGAAATCAGGAATGGAGCCGAAATTACGAATGGAACGAAAATGATTTTCGATTTTACACATTTCTAGTCCATTCGAAAATTCCGAACAAATGTTCGATTCGTTTCGTAGAGTTTTCGTTTTCGGAAAATTCGGTTCTGAAAAGTTTCGTAAAATCAGCTGAATCCGAATGCACGAATCGGGAAATTTCGTGAAAATTCCGAAATTCCGAAAGCCAAAACGCACATCCCTAGTGCTCATCTCCGTCTCCGCGAACCTTCATCTTTAGTCTGTTGTACAAAGAACGGCCCAACCTACCGTAAAAGGCTTTATACTTGCAATTTTTATATAATAATAGCATAAGTCACCATTCTTCTACTGCTATAATTACTCCAATCGTAAACTGGTTTTCTAATACCTCATGCGTCTCATATCTCCGTTACATTCATATCGCATTCGAAGGAATTATTGGAAAACAGGGTCTACAAGACGCGAAAGCGCTCCTGGAGTTTTGTAACGCGCACGCTCATTTCCCATCCGGGCCTGGAGTTCGTTTTTTGTTCTTTTTCTCCCTTTAATTAAAAATGTATCACGCTTCGAGAAACTAATTAAGCGGAAAACCCTAGTAAATACCTGCATCGACCTAATGAGACCACAAGCTAATCCCAACGCCAACCGGTCTGCCCTGAATAAAGCTAGAAATTAGAGCGGGACGTTAGAAGTGCCCGCTAAAAGCACAGATAATCTGCCGTGAATGGGCGAGGGGGGGGAAGACAAAGGACGCGTCTCAGTGGGAAGACACGGCAAAGCCTTTTTGACCCAAAGGCACAAGGAGTTGATGGGACAATGAAAGTAGCAGATTGGAGACCCAGACAAAGGCAAGCTCAGCTGTTACTCCTGACTCAGGTGGTACGAGTATAATCCGGATCCTGGCAGATGGGTTAAGAGCCGGTGCAGAAGTTAAGCTTTAAATTAGTATGGAGCGCGCTGGTGGCACCGAGATGCCAGACATTCAGCGAGGGAACCACAGGGTAGCTTGTTTAATAACATATATTAGAAAAAAAGCAATGTAGATTTGGTGACACCGAACCCTGGGCATCGACTGTCAGTAAATTATAGGGCCTGGGGCAGTGAGAGATTAGGTTACCATGAAAAATAAAGTAAGAAAAAGCCAATAAATGCACCTATTCTTTCGAAAATACATAGGGAAAAATATGCTTTGTTCCACCATAACTGACACAGAGTGCAAAGCTGACCTACCGCATTGTATAACGTGCGAAGTACGGTATTTAAAAAGTTTCTGTGTCTTTAAGAGAAGCAAAATAAACAAATTATATAAAGAGACGGATAATAAAAAGACAGAGGGATAAAATAATATTAATATAAAAATAAGCAGAAATCGGATTTAAGCATTAAAAAAATGTAAAATCTTCAACGTGAATAAAGAAAACACAATAAATAGCATGCTTTACGTATTTACAGTGTGATTATGCTTTTTATTTATATGATTTATATTACATACTTGGTGCTAACTTAACCAGAGCTGTTGTAAACTTCCCAGAGCCATTAGAGCCTATGGAGGTTTTCAGTTACAACAGCTCTGGGTAAGTTAGCACCAAGTATGTAATATGGCCCATGGTATATTTTTATGGTTGAATCAGATCAATCCACGCAGTGCGATTACACAAATATTTATCAGGTCGCTCATTAGGATTCATCTAATCTAGATCAAGGTTTCTAACCGTGTTTCATTGTTTGAAATATTCCGTTTTTCAGCATGATACGACGGAATTTGATGCTACAACATACGCTGTGGGCAGTATTACATAGTTGGTGCTAACTTAACCAGAGCTGTTGTAAACTTAACAACCCCATAGACTATAATGGCTCTGGGAAGTTTACAACAGCTCTGGTTAAGTTAGCACCAGCTTTGTAATACTGCCCTGTGTGTATAAGGTGTGTATGAAGCATAAATAGATTTGGTGATTAGACTTGGGTCTCATCTCCAAGATTCCTCATTGTTATGCGCAAATATCCCAAAATACACAAATCCAAAACACTTCCGGTCAACTTAGTCACCTAAGAGATCTATATTAACATACCTCGATACAGAATGCACCTGTAAACATGTAACACAGTGACTATATACAGAATGCACCTGTAAACATGTAACACCGTGACTATATACAGAATGCACCTGTAAACATGTAACACAGTGACTATATACAGAATGCACCTGTAAAAATGTAACACAGTGACTATATACAGAATGCACCTGTAAACATGCAACACAGTGACTATATACAGAATGCACCTGTAAACATGTAACACAGTGACTATATACAGAATGCACCTGTAAACATGTAACACAGTGACTATATACAGAATGCACCTGTAAACATGTAACACAGTGACTATATACAGAATGCACCTGTAAACATGTAACACAGTGACTATATACAGAATGCACCTGTAAACATGTAACATAGTGACTATATACAGAATGCACCTGTAAACATGTAACATAGTGACTATATACAGAATGCACCTGTAAACATGTAACAAAGTGAGTTTATACAGAATGCACCTGTAAACATGTAACACAGTGACTATATACAGAATGCACCTGTAAATATGTAACACAGTGACTATATACAGAATGCACCTGTAAATATGTAACACAGTGACTATATACAGAATGCACCTGTAAATATGCAACACAGTGACTATATATAGAATGCACCTGTAAATATGTAACACAGTGACTATATACAGAATGCACCTGTAAACATGTAACACAGTGACTATATACAGAATGCACCTGTAAACATGTAACATAGTGACTATATACAGAATGCGCCTGTAAACATGTAACACAGGACTATATACAGAATGCACCTGTAAACATGTATCATAGTGACTATATACAGAATGCACCTGTAAACATGTAGCATAGTGACTATATACAGAATGCACCTGTAAACATGTAACACAGTGACTATATACAGAGTGCACCTCTAAACATGTAACACAGTGACTATATACAGAATGCACCTGTAAACATGTAACACAGTGACTATATACAGAATGCACCTGTAAACATGTAACAACAGTGACTATATACAGAATGCGCCTGTAAACATGTAACACAGACTATATACAGAATGCACCTGTAAACATGTATCATAGTGACTATATACAGAATGCACCTGTAAACATGTATCATAGTGACTATATACAGAATGCACCTGTAAACATGTAACAGTGACTATATACAGAATGCACCTGTAAACATGTAACATAGTGACTATATTTCCTACATATTTATTTTCTGGGTTAATCTATATATTTGTGTTTTGTTTTTAATATCTTGCATTTTATTACATTGTATTTCTGTAACGACTGTAACAATTCAATGTTCTTGAACCCAGGACCTACTGAAAACGAGAGAAATCTCAATGTATCCTTCGTGCTAAAATAATTTATAAATAAATAAATAAACTTGAGCTAATGGATTTTCAGACTGTTCAATAGACATGTGCACAGCACAAAATTTCGTTTTGAACTAATAGATTAGTACTAAAATGCAATTTATTTAGTTGCTAAAGAAATTCGTTTTCAGTTCTTTAGTATGAAAACTAATTTCATTCTTCCGAAAACCAGCGGATACAATTACTATTGTAGTGGCTCCTCAGAGGGCTGAGATCGCTGCTTGTTACAGTATCTCTCACTCTCAGCACAATGTGGGCCATATTACATAGTTGGTGCCAACTTAACCAGAGCTGTTGTGAAGTTCCCAGAGCCATTATAGCCTATGGAGGTTTTCAATTTACAACATCTCTGGTTAAGTTAGCACCAACATTGTAATACTGCCCCGTGTCAGGCAAAGCTGTTACAGTAACTGACTGCTGCTCATCACAGTGCTCAGAGTTCCAGTAAAACGAGTAAATAATATTTTTATATATAAGAGGTTAGAACAATATTATTTCCTTGTTTTACTGAAACTCTGAGCGCTGTTACAGTCAGTTACTGTAACAGCTGAGCCTGATACATTCACGGTTATTCAGAGAGCGTGAAAAGCAGGAGAATGACTGAAGAATGAAAAATTCTAGGTCAAAATAGCCAATTTGGAAAGTGAGATGAAAGGGAGAATTTTTTTGGTTTGGCTATTTTGACCTAGAATTTTTCATTCTCCAGTCATTCTCCTGCTTTTCACGCTCTCTGAATAACCCTGATTGTACTGAGAGATAATTTAACAAGCAGCCGATCTCAGCGCTCACAGCCACTGGATTTAAAGGGCTAAAAAAAAAAAGGCTCCTCTCTGTATAATGTTTAGAACATCCTCCTGCATTAATTAATATTAAGTAGTCAATGTAATAGAGCAGCAGGAAATGCTAGCAGAATGCTTGGTTGTGTAGGGAGAGGTATTAGCAGTAGGAAAAGGGAAGTGCTCATGCCACTGTACAGAGCACTGGTGAGACCTCACTTGGAGTACTGTGTGCAGTACTGGAGACCGTATCTCCAGAAGGATATAGACATCTTGGAGAGAGTTCAGAGAAGGGCTACTAAAATGGTGTACGGCTTGAAGGAGAAAAGTTACCAGGAAAGGCTTAATGATCTTAACATGTACAGCTTGGAAAAAAGACGAGACAGAGGAAATATGATAGAAACATTTAAATACGTAAAGGGAATCCACAAGATAGAGGAAGGGAGTATATTTAAACGGAAACAAAGTAGCAAAACAAGAGGACATAGTCTTAGATTAGAGGGGCAAAGGTTTAAAAGTAACATCAGGAAGCATTATTTTACTGAGAGGGTGGTGGATACATGGAACAGTCTTCCAGTAGAAGTGGTAGAGGCCAAAACAGTAATTGAATTTAAGCAAGCATGGGATAGGCATAAGGCTATCCTAAACAAAAGATAAATCCAGGTTAAGTATCCATGTAATTGGGCAGACTAGATGGGCCGAAAGGTTCTTATCTGCCGACATTTTTCTATGTTTCTATGTTTCTATGTTTCTAATACCCCTCTCTGTATAATGTATACAACATCCACCTGCATTAATTAATACCCCTCTCTGTATAATATATAGAACATCCTCCTGAATTAATTAATGTCCCTCTCTGTATAGAACATCCTCCTCAATTTATACCTTTCTCTGTATAATGTATATAACATCCTCCTGCATTAATACCCCTCTCTGTATAATGTATAGAACATCCTCCTGCATTAATTAATGCCCCTCTCTGTATAGAACATCCTACTGCATTGGCATGTGGAGGGTGCAGAACTTCGGATGTTGCGCTCTTCATTGCTGGTCTCCTTCACTCATCAATGTAATATCACAAAAAGGACTGAAACTAAAATGTAGTGCATTTTATTTTAGTTTCTTTCATTTTTTGTACTGAGCAGTTTCGTTTCTCTTGAGTCATACGAAAACTAAATTATCCCAAAATTCGGACTAAATCGTTTTAGTACTAAAACGAATGCACATGTCTACTGTTCAATAAAAAAAATGTGTGTATGTGTGTGAGTGTGTCTTTGTTCTCTTTTCCCTCCTTACATTTGACAGCCTGCTCTGCTAGATACACATGAAGTCACGCAGTACTGTTTCTGTTCCCGTGAGACGTATTACACATGTTCTGAGTCAGACTGTGTCAGGTGTTCTCAAAAACTACTATTATTTTCACGGCTATTGTTTGAAACATAAAAACACTACCAACTTGTAACTCCACCATGAAGCAAGAAGCTGGATTCTGCAGAAGTTTGTTTATGTGTGAGCTGTTACATAAGGGTTTATTTGAAGAGCACCGAAATTTCAGTGAAAGTTCAGTGCTCTTTCGTTCGGTGCACTTTGGTGCGATTCGGCGATTCTGGCTCACCTTCCCTAAGTGTGCCAAATGGGAGGCGCCGAAGAACGCCAAACAGCCCCCCAAGCGCCGCCACCAACTGTCGAACAGTCCTTCTTAAACCGAAGACAGCTGCCAACCCGCCAAAACCAGCTGACGATCCACCGAAACCTGCCAGGCGTGAGTAGGCCCAGTCCGGCATCGGCCACCAAGGCACCCTGATGCACTGGCATTTTGAGAAACTGCCCAGGTAGTATAGGCGCAGGATGTGACGTCGAGAGCAGCCACTTGTAATAGGTCACTTCATGGTCCATTCATGGTTTTAAAGATCAGCACCAGGATCAGACAACCAATTTTTTCCCATTTGTGGCTCCCCATACCTGGTCAGTGCTGATCTGGCCCCATTATTGGGTAAACAGGAGGTCCTTCATGGAGACTTTATGAATGGAGATTTTGTCTACCGCAGAGAAAAAAGTTCTTACAGTAACAGCAATAAAGATGTGGGTTTCTTTGGCCGGAGAGATTGTTCTGTCTCACGTGCGACAATTATCTGTGTATCCGGCAGTCAGAAGCTTTGTATGGACAGAAACGTTTGTTTGGACTAGACGTAAATTTGTTCTGTTTTGTTTTCTTTGTTTATTTTTTCTAAAGATACATCTTCTCTATCTTGATCATTTTTGAATATTAAAGATGAATTGGAGTAACAGGCAGTAATCGACGTTCTTTGTGCGAAACCACCTGGCCCTCTGGCCAAACAAAAAGACTCACGTGGGACACGTTACCAAATATTTACATTAAATTAGGAAGAAGTGAGAAGAGATAAACAGTAATTAGGCTGGCATTATGCACATTCACACACAGCGTCTGTTGCTGTGACTGTGCATTCTCACGATAAAGAATGCTAAGATGTCTATTAACAACTTGGCCCGGAAAAGGTTTAGCTCTCCAGACGGTGGCGGCTATTGTATCGTTGTTATTTTTGTAGAAAGTCGCTCATGAACTCGAACAAGATGTTTCTTCAGTTGGGAGGAAGTCTTTTTGTTTTCTGGGGCGTACCAAGCCTTACGAGGTGGGCGGCTGTAATGGATCGTATTAGACACAGGATCATCTAAAAGTACTTAGAAACAAATATAAACAAACGAAACCATGTGTTTATTGTTTGTAAATTCTGCCAAACAGTGCAACAATATGTCCCTAAACTAGAAAGGATACTCTAGTATGGCTCGGATATCTGTCTGTATGTCAATCTATCTCTATATAATGTTTTAGCTATGTCTGCCATATAGCTCTATTTATCCATATCTACCTGTCTATCGATCGATCTATCTATCCCCATATCTTTCTTTATAACTATGTATCTACCCATGCATGGGCCCTATTACATTCCTCACGCAGAATTTTGCGCGCGCAAAAACGCATTACCGCGAGGGGCAAAACTCTTTTGCGCTGAACATCGTATTACAACGTTTGTGCACAAAATGCGTGTTAACGTCTAACGCGAGTGACCCTGCGCGAACCCTTTGCGAGCGCAATTTAGTGCACGCATTCTATACTTAACATTGTGAGCGCAAATGCGTTTGTGCGCTGGTACGCGCATGGTATTACAATCTTAGCGCAAAATTTAACGGACAACGTTTGCGCGCATAATTGTAGCGTCTTTGAAAAGCTGGTGGTAACGGCAATTTATAACAACCTGACCGTACCAAACTGCGGATTCACAACGGAGAACGTCGATGCGCATGTTTTTTTTTACTAGATCCGTCAAAAATGACGGCCACTACCTTGTCTTCCGTCAGAATGTACGTCTGTTGTGCGCAGTCCGTACACAATGACGGACTCGCGTTAAAAATTGCATTGCGCTCACTGATTTCTGCACGCAACGGTACTTTGCGCGCAATTTTACGCGTCGGTTTTACGAGCGCAATTTCCCGACGGATGAAAAAATGCGCGAGGAATGTAATTCCAGCAGTGATTTTCGTGCGTTAATATTTAACGCTTCGCGCAAAAAAACATGAGTTTAGCGTGCGTTTTTGTGTTGAGAATGTAATAGGGCCCCATCTGTCTATTCATATGTATCCTTATCTACCTGTTTATCTTACTATGTGCTCTAGCACCTTCTTCAAGCTAACACTAGCGTCAGCATTAGCGATAGCTTAAAGGAGGTCATAGCGCTGCGCCCACATCGCCTTCGAATCGCTAACGGTTAAAAAAAACCTTTGCGCTCCTTAAATTGCAATTTGTACCGTGAGTTTACTGTACTTTGCGTTCCCTATGCCACACACGGGGAGCGCAAAGTGCAAGCACAGAGTAACGAGCCTTAGGACCAAGTGAGCCTAAGAGCTGGCGCTAGCGAAAAAAGTTACCCCCAGCTCAGAGGTGTAGGTGTTGGATTGCGCTGCTGAAGAATCTGTAGCTCAAAACCCACCCCCCAAAAAAAAATCACATACTCACCTCTCATCCAGCGGCGAGAACAGCGGCCCGATCCGTTGCTTCTGGCCGCCGGGAGCAGAGGGAGACTAAGGGGAAAAAGTCCCCTGTCTCTCTCACAATAACTCAGCTGACCAGCAGAATCTCACAGGAGGCGATATCCTGACGGTCATGTGACCTGGCAGCGCGATCCTCCATGGAGTCCTATGGACGCCATGGAAGGGATGGTGCTGTAGCGCTGCCCCCCAGCATCCACGAGCTTAGCGATTGCTAAGGGGCAGCCTGCCGGATTCAGCGCCTGCCTTGCGATCTGTTGGGGAAACCGGGACGCAAAGGGGAAAATAGCGAACGTCCTGTGCCCTATGTATCCCTATATCTTTCTATCTATCCTTCTAGCTACCTGTCTTTCTTTGCCTTTATCTATCTCTTTGTCTATCTATCCATCTATTTACCCATAGCTATCCATATACCTGTCTATCTAATTGTTTATTATTTTATCTATCTCTATCCACCTAACTTTCTTCTTTCTTTCATTCCCTGTCTATCTCTCTGTTTAAGCTATCTCTGTCCATATCTATTTATCCTTATCTATCGATTATCATATCTATCCATAGCTACCAATCTACTGTATATCGAGCTACATACAGGCATCTATCCCCACATCTTTCTTTACCATCCATATGTCTATCCATATTTACCCATATCTACCTGTCTATCTAGCTATGTATCCCCATATCGTTCTATCTATCCTTCTATCTACCTATCTATCCACCTAGTTATCAATATCTACCGGTATATTATTTTATCTATCTCTATCCATCTTTCTTTCTTTCCCTGTCTATATCTTTCTTTCTCTTCCTTTATTTCCCACCTAGCTTTCTTTCTTTCCCTGTCTAGCTTTCTTTCTTTCCCTGTCTAGCTTTCTTTCTTTCTTTCTTTATTTCCCCGTCTAGCTTTCTTTCTTTCCCTGTCTATATCTTTCTTTATTTATTTATTTCGTTCTTTCTCTGTCTTTTTTCTTTCTTTCCTTGTCTATATATTTCTTTCTCTTTCTCTTTCTTTCCCTGTCTAGCTTTCTTTCTTTCCCTGTCTATATCTTTCTTTCTCTTTCTTTATTTCCCCATCTAGCTTTCTTTCTTTCCCTGTCTAGCTTTCTTTCTCTTTCTTTCTTTCCCTGTCTAGCTTTCTTTCTCTTTCTCTCTTTCTTTCCATGTTTAGCTTTCTTTCTTTCCCTGTCTATATCTTTCTTTCTTTCTTTATTTATTTATTTCGTTCTTTCTCTGTCTTTTTTCTTTCTTTCCTTGTCTATATATTTCTTTCTCTTTCTCTTTCTTTCCCTGTCTAGCTTTCTTTCTTTCCCTGTCTATATCTTTCTTTCTCTTTCTTTATTTCCCACCTAGCTTTCTTTCTTTCCCTGTCTATATCTTTCTTTCTCTTTCTTTATTTCCCCATCTAGCTTTCTTTCTTTCCCTGTCTAGCTTTCTTTCTCTTTCTTTCTTTCCCTGTCTAGCTTTCTTTCTTTCCCTGTCTATATCTTTCTTTCTTTATTTATTTATTTCTTTCGTTCTTTCTCTATATTTTTTTTCTTTCTTTCCTTGTCTATATATTTCTTTCTCTTTCTCTATTTCCCCGTCTAGCTTTCTTTCTTTCCCTGTCCATATCTTTCTTTCTCTTACTTTATTTTCCCACCTAGCTTTCTTTCTTTCCCTTCTATAGCTTTTTTCTTTCTCTCTTTCTTTCTCTCTTTCTTTCTCTCTCTTTCTTTCTTTCTTTCCCTTCCATAGCTTTTTTCTTTCTTTCCCATCTAGCTTTCTTTCTTTCTCTGTCTGTCTTTCCCTTCTATAGCTTTTTTCTTTCTTTCTTTCTTCTTTCTTTCTTTCTTTCTCTGTCTACATCTTTTTCCTTTCTTTCCCTGTCTATATCTTTCTTTCCCTGTCTAGCTTTCTTTCTTTCCCTGTCTATATCTTTCTTTCTCTTTATTTTCCTGCCTAGCTTTCTTTCTTTCCCTTCTATAGCTTTTTTCTTTCTCTCTTTCTTTCTTTCCCTTTAGCTTTTTTTCTTTCTTTCCCATCTAGCTTTCTTTCTTTCTCTGTCTGTCTTTCCCTTCTATAGCTTCTTTCTTTCTTTCTTTCTTTCTTTCTTTCTTTCTTTCTTTCTTTCTTTCTTTCTTTCTTTCTTTCTTTCTTTCCCTTCTATAGCTTCTTTCTTTCTTTCTCTCTTTTCTTTCTTTCTTTCTTTCTTTCTTTCTTTCTTTCTTTCTTTCTTTCTTTCTTTCTTTCTTTCTTTCTCTGTCTACATCTTTTTTCTTTCTTTCCCTGTCTATATCTTTCTTTCCCTGTCTATATCTTTCTTTCCCTGTCTATATCTTTCTTTCCCTGTCTAGCTTTCTTTCTTTCCCTGTCTAGCTTGCTTTAGTTTCCTGTCTATATCTTTCTTTCTCTTTCTTTCTTTCTTTCTTTCTTTCTTTCTTTCTTTCTTTCTTTCTTTCTTTCTTTCTTTCTATCTATCCATATCCACCTATTTTTCCATATCTATTTATTTATACATCTGCTGAATTATGATGCTTATTGTGTCAATACCTGCTCTCTCCCAACTCATAGGATAATTTGCTGTTCATGTTTTCGTATCATCTACTCATTCTAAGCCTCAGATCTTTGAAGGGAAATAATGAGTCATTCTTGAAGATGTAGCCAGTAGAGAAAAAGCACCATGAAAATTGCTAATAGCAACAATGGGGGGAAAAGATAAAGTTATTTTTCAATAACTAATATGAAAAACAAAACAGGACTGAAGTAAATCCCCATATGCCGTAAAATGCCTGAAGTAAAGGTTTTTAAAATATTAATATATAAGAGGTATTTTAAGATCACTGTGTGGGCCATGAAGGAGCGACTCATGGAATGACATTTCATTTGGAAACAGACTAGGTTCCACCTCCTTTCCCACACGTTTTTCCGCATTCTAATTTTAAGTAACTTTGACAATCTTGCATTAATCAGTGTCACCTTTCCTTTGGAGGAGATTTAAATAGATATTTCATGTTCTGCCAAGAATTATTTGAGAAACTGATCACGAGACTAACCTTTTCCTTCTTGCCTTTGATCCTGTGATATCATATGTCTTTTTCATTTAATTTACTGGAAAACTGTCGAATTCTATCTTCTGTATTTTTTTTTCAAATATCAGCTGCTTTCGGATTATATTTTTTACGAAATATCGTTTGAGTCAGTTGAAAAGAAATGCAGCCAGTGATGAAATTCGAAAAATGTCTCAGTTTTCAGTAAAAAATATCAGCCTGAGAAATTGAGTGTAAATACATGTGTAAGGGATACTTTTCCCGTGTTCCACCGTCTTACTGTAAATTCCAGACTCGTGAGCTTGAAAACGAAAACACGGACATGTGTGTTGTAATCTTAGATCCTGCGTGCCTTATTATAAATCCCGGTTACTGCGAGTCTTACTGTAAATTCCAGACGTGCGTTGACTGTAAATCCCATAAATTCAAGTTTTATTTGAAATCCCATAAATGCGAGTCTTACAGTAAATCCATGCATATTTTTGGACATGGACATGCACATTTTTACTGTAAATCCAGTAAATGTGAGTCTTATTTTAACTCTTATAAATGCAAAGTCATGGTCCTTCCCAGACAAGCATATTTCTACCATAAATCCCATAACTGTGGGTCTTATTTTAAATCCTGTAAATGCAAGTTTTACTGTACATCCCGGACATGCACATTTTAACTGCAAACGTTAGTCTTAATTCCTGTAAACGGGAGTCTTAAATCCTGTAGCGCGAGTCTTACCGTAAATCCCAGACTTGCATGATTTTACTGCGGAAAGTGGAAATATTACAGTATGGACTTGCAGATTGTAAATATACCAGTGAAATATTAAAGCAGGGACTTGCGACTTTAAAATATTACTGTAAAATATCAAAGTATGGACCTTCATGTTGTTATGGTAAGTAGACTTGGGCACCGATTCTTTTTTCGGTTCGATTCGGTTCAGTTCGTTCGGATTTTGTAAATTTTGTTTCGGCTCGTTTCGGCCGATTTGCGTTTCAGTTCGGTTCGTTTCGGTTTGTTTTTCGTATTGACTTTTTTTTTCGTGATTTCAGAAATTTTCGTGTTTTTCGGAGCCTCTGTTCTCCTCGTTTCAAAGTGTCTATTCGTTTTGACGTAAACGAATGTTTTTTTCGGATCCAATATTTCTGCCGATACGATAATTCTGCAGATACGATAATTCTGCAGATACGATAATTCTGCCATTGAGATTTCTCATGTTTTACAAGAAGGATACATTGAGATTTCTCTGGTTTCCCGGGAAGGATACATTGAGATTTCTCATGTTTTACAAGAAGGATACATTGCGATTTCTCATGTTTTACAAGAAGGATACATTGAGATTTCTCTGGTTTCCTGGGAAGGATACATTGAGATTTCTCTGGTTTCCCGGGAAGGATACATTGAGATTTCTCTGGTTTTCCAAGAAGGATACATTGAGATTTCTCTGGTTTTACAAGAAGGATACATTGAGATTTCTCTGGTTTTACAAGAAGGATACATTGAGATTTCTCTGGTTTTCCAAGAAGGATACATTGAGATTTCTCTGGTTTCCCGGGAAGGATACATTGAGATTTCTCTGGTTTTCCAGGAAGGATACATTGAGATGGGAATGATATTACAAAATTACAGAATCTGCGATATAACCGAAAAATACGATGTCCGAAATTACTGAAATGGAACCGAAATCAGAAATGGAGCCGAAATCACGAATGGAACGAAAATGAATTTCGATTTTACACATTTCTAGTCCATTCGAAAATTCCGAAAAGTTTTCGTATTGGCTCGAAAATTTGTTCGGATCTGCCGTTTTCGAATCCGAAAATTTTCGGAAAGTCGGCCGAATCAAAATGCACGAATCGGGAAATTTTGTGAAAATTCCGAAATTCCGAAACCAGAAACACTCATCCCTAATGGTAAGAGGAGAAAAATAATTTACAGACTTGTGAGTTATGACTTTAACAGTGTAAATCCTAATGTACAGATTTGCGAGAATTTAATTTATAGTACTTAGGTTGCGCTCCTAATTAGAATCCGCATTTATAATAAATATGCACAACCTCTCTACTGTAACTTTAAACCCACATTTGAATCCCCCAAACCGAAAAATATCTGAAAAGCAGCTGAAAAAGGTCCTGAGTTGGGCTGACTTAAATGAAGACCTTTATTAGAAAAAGTGAATGCAAATGAGCTCATCGCGACAAAAATGGGCATTAATTAGCTGTTTTTTTTTTTTGCAATGCCAACCAAAATAAATGCTATATATAACAATTACTTAAAAAGAGGACTGAGACATATTAACCCTTAAATGGTTATTCACTAACCACAGTTCTTTCGTCCAATAGAATGGCAGCTTTTCTATGGTGAACGTTGGGGAACAATGATGGATCAAGTACTCTGAAAGTACAACAAATTCATTATTTAGGTAGATTCCACCATCCTTCAATGGTCATCCTTGTCAATGGTCTTTGCACCATAATTCGTGGTTTGAAAGGCTCATGTAGGGTGGAAATGTCACCTTTGTCTAATAATTCTGCTGTTGGTCGGCTGAGTTCCCGTCCTCCTATGTTCATGGACTATATGTTGTGTGAGTGCGCCTCTCCCGAGCGCAGTGCACCGGTTTTCTGTGTCAAGGGTGGTGTGCTGCTCCTGCTTCACATTAGTACACACACATACACACATGCATGCATGGACACACATACACATATTTTCTCACGACAGGAAACGAATGTCTGAGTTCATGCACGCCAGCGATGGGCTCGATTCTGCACTACAAACACATCCTGCTTCACGGACTTAAGATGAGTAATTTCCGAGAACCATAATGATAACATATTGCCAGAATTGAAACAGAATTAATTTGGAAAAAGTACATCCCTTCAGTAACAATACCCAGTAATCAGCGGTAGATAATTAAGCATTACAAACTTAAATACTCTACGTAATAATATGTAATTAAATGAAATTTACTCATTTCATCCCCTGAAGCAAATGTTTTGCAATTAGCATGCCTGGTATTGCAAAGAAATTCATTTTTCACACAGAGAGCTTGGTGAACGGTCAAAGACGCGTTTGCTACATTGAATATTACAGAAAAAAGAACCGTACAGGTGCATTTGGTGTAGAAAAAGTCAAGTGGCTACGACAAGGCATCAAACATGCCATACGTAAAGCCTTTTGTTCTACGTTACAGGAACTGGTATCATGGAATTCCTTCCAAGAGAAGCCAGTGTTTATTTGCATATAAATGAGATTGCTTTCAGCCAAGGTGGAAGCCAAAGGTCAACAAAGATGCTCCATTTTCAAACATGACCATGAGATCGATAGAGACATGACTCTTACCATCCTCTTCCGATGATATCGGAGCATAACCAATAAAATGCTGTCTGCCTACCTGACACATGTCTATAAAACAAAAGTCTAAAGAGAAAAAAAAAATGTCTGCTCTTGTCCACTCATCGCGTTAACCTTATTCCATGAGTGCCGATCGTCCGTCTACTCTTATTTTCCTCTGATAAAGAATACATTTTAACGTATACATGTGCAGATATAAATTCCCCAATCTGTCACAAGGTAAGTGAAATAACCTCAGGTACTTATACATTGTAAATACATTTAATTTGGAATAATGTTGATTGCCACAACCATTTATCACACGTTAGATGCTGCCAGAGAGATTTCAGTCATTTGACCTTAGGTCCGTCGGGACAGATTTATGAAGAATTTATGGCACAAAACTACATTATAAGCTATAGCTATAGCTCAGCCATTGTTTATCATTTTATGAGGTTAACGTAGATTCCAGTGCCATTATGAGCCACGAGAAATTATCGTCGGTTGGCCAGGGTGAGGGTGACTTGACCTTCTAAAGATCCGAAGATGGAAAATGCATTGATTCCAATATTTACCATGAACTCCATACCTGTTTCTTAAACTGAAAAGGTTAATCTGGATTAATACTGCACTCACCCAATGAAAGCATTACAGACAGTATTTTGACTAAGAAAGAGGAAGTCATTTCCTGTTGCTCTCCCTAGATTCTCGACACTTCCTGGAAAAACAGGAAGTAAATGTTGCGAGGTATCATTTTTTCTCCATTCTTTTCACAAAGCTAACATCAAGCTCTCTTTATTTAACTTGTAATCTCAGGCATGTCCTGCTAATAATACACAAATTATTACATAATTAAAATTGTGCGAAAAAGTTCAAAAAGCGGCTTTTACTGACAATTCGTAGAATATCAGTTTTTCTATATTGCTTGACATTGAGGACTCCACCATCTACCATAGAAACAAGAGGTTATCATGGGTTATAGGGGGAGTTTGGCCAATGAAGCCAGAAATTGTGTAAAGTCATCACTTACGGGTGTCCTGAATGGGTGGGGATCATAGAATTGATTGTGTGGAACACCAGGAGGTAAAGGCAAAGGTCTGTCAGAGGGCCTTCCTAGTCTCGACTGGTTTATTACACTTTTTAAGAGCATTTACTGAGCACTTAATTTTAAAAAGGTTTTCTGCCACAAAATAACATAAAATATATACGGTGTAAAAGCACTATATTGATATTAGCATATATATGTTACATCTAACTCTGCTGTATAGTACTAAACTCTGCTTTATTTTACAAATATGGCTCAATCCAAAAATATGGCAAAGGAAGAAGAAAGGCTGGTGTCACGGACAGGTTCTGGGGTGGAACCAGGGTGAGGTGATATGGTCCACATGCAGTACCTACACACAGGAGTGGGTGGAGGAGGGTGAACAGACTGAGACTGTCCAGATTCTATGGATGTTGAGAGTAGTAGCTGGAACGGGAGACTGGAGACACAGTGAATGCTTGTTGGGTACACGGTGGGAATTTGGTAGAGACACGGAGGGATCTCACAGGAGCAGGATATGGGATAAAGGCATCTCGGTAGGTTAGGGTCTCAGAGCAGAGCATAGAACCTCACTCTGCGAGGGATGGAGCAACAATATTGATGTGCCAGAGGAGAGTAGTCCTTTATTCAGATGAGTCTGCGCTGCATGTCACCGTGACCTGTGGTGTGTTTTTTTAATTGTTACTGATCAGGGATTCCAGTGCTAGTGAGGAGCAGCACAGGGAAAGTGCTGCCAAAGGATTCTTTATTGCAAGCATGGTTCAGGATCCCGACAACCGGTCATACGAGGCTTGGCTTTATCAGGCGCAGCAACATTTTGGTTTTACACCAAGGACCTTACTCAAGACACTTGAGAAAGGACCTTAGAATGGGGCCAAAATGTTGCCACTCCTACAATAAAGCTCCTGCCAAGGCCGAGCCATTCTTTCTTCTTCCTTTGCCATTTACATCAGGGCTGGTGAACCTGGGCCAGGGCTGGACTGGGACAGAAAATCAGCCCTGGACGTCATCCAGACAGGCCCAATTTAATTATGCAAATACGCACAAAAATAGTATATAAACCATCTGGATCACTCAACCAATGGCTCTACAGATACCGGAGTTGCTGCAGAGCGATTGGGTAAAGCACAGCAGTGGCACTGAGGTCGAGTGTGCACCATGTCTTAAGGTGAGGCGGATGTGCAGAGGGTCTCACCGGCACGATGGCCCCAATACGAGACTGTATCTGTTTTATAGATGATGAAGAAGTTCTCAGCTCACCCATTAAGGGCAGTGCAAGCCACACGGTGAACCGACATTCACACTGGTCCACTGAGCCATCGGCCCAGCCGAAATCTCCCTAGAGTCCTATGGCCAGTACATGCCTGCCCTGGGCTATTAGAACCCTGGCTTATGCACTATTCTAAGTTTTCACATGTGCCCTTCCATGTGTTTCTGAAATAATCCAAAAATATGATGATGATGATGATGATGATTAATTATTTATAAAGGATTTTACCAAGAAGGATACATTGAGATTTCTCTGGTTTTCAAAAGTTTCATCAGAAAAGTCACATATTTTTTCCAAACAAAATATTTTTCTGACAACACAATCTGGTTATAAAGGCAGTAAAGAAAATTTAATCAGAAAAAAACACCCCCCCCCATCTATACTGCGTTCCTCAACGACTACTTCTGCATTTTTCACCGAATGGACGACCTCTATATACAGCAACTTTTTTCCTATATTTTCTCCATCAAAGTCCCCAGAAACAGTAGCGCCGTAGAAAAGATGAAACCTCTGAGGAATGAGCAGTAATGACCTGCAGAAGCTAAGCTCCACAGACAGAAATGGAATTTCATTACACGGGGGACCTCTCACTTATTAAGGCAATGCCTATGACAGTTCTTGGGTCTAAAGCCTTTTATTTATCAACTCGGCACGACAGCGGAGGACTAGCGAGAAAGAACAGTCTCACTCTGGCCTAGACGTGACCTGTTTCATCTGAAGGTGCTCGAGTTGATTTTGAAATGAAAATAAGACTCGGTCATTTTGTCATATGAACTCAATCTAATAAGGTGACCCCTTGGTCTGGCTCCGTTCTTTGTATCAGGGATCAGAACACGAACTACACGCTGAATTCTAATATTATCGCACTCTTGATTAGTATTTTTTATTGTTTCACCTGTAAGGTTGGTCATATCAATGTCTACAATTGTATCGGCAATCACAGAATTGGAGAGACTCTCTTAAAAATGACACCATGGTAGCTTAACCCCTTCACGTCCATGGTTGCATAGACACAATCGGCAGTAGCAAAATTTGCTACTGCTGTAGCATTGCAAACGAAAATTAGGGATGTGCACCGATTTTTTTTTTCATTTTGGCTCATTTCGTTTCGCTCGTTTTTCGAAAATTTTCGTTTCGGATCGTTTCGGCCAATTTCCGTTTCGGATCGTTTCGTTCCTGCTCCTTTTTCGTATCGACTTTTTTTCGTGAAATCGGAAATTTTCGTGTTTTCGGATCGGCTCATTTTTCGTATCGACTTTTTTTTTTCGTGATTTCGGAAATTTTCGTGTGTTCGGTGTGGGAAATATTTTGCCCCATGGACTTTAATGTTAAAAATACTCCAGTTTTAATGAAATATCTAATAAACTGTTTATTATTATATTGTGTAGTAAAGAGTCTCTTTTTTTCTATATTTTTTAGGATATCTTAAGCATTTTTTGAAAAAAAAATTCTGAGTCACAGGGTGTGGGAAATGTTTTGCCGATAGACTTTAATGTTAAATATTTTCCCGGTTTAATTCAATATCTAATAAACCGTTTATTATTATATTCTGTAGTAAAGAGTCTCTTTATTTCTAGATTTTTTAGGATATTTTAAGCTTTTTTTGAAAAAATAATAATGAGCCACAGGGTGTGGGAAATGTTTTGCCCCATAGACTTTAATGTTAAAAATATTCCCGTTTTAATTCAATAATCTAATAAACCATTTATTATTATATTCTGTAGTAAAAAGTCTTTTTATTTTTAGAATTTTTTAGGATCTTTTAAGCATTTTTTGAAAATTACCGAAATGGAACCGAAATTCCGAATTGAACGAAAATGATTTCGGATCTGAAAATTTTTCGATTCAGATCTGAAATCGTTTCATTTCGGACGTTTTCGGATCGGATCCGATTCGGAAAATCGTCCGAATTCGAATCACCGAATCGGACCGATTCCTGAAAAAAATGAATCGGTCTGAAACGAAACGCACATCCCTAATGAAAATTAGTTTGCTGCAAACAAAGTTCGTGTGCATTCGGGCTCCAGAAGATACCCCCAAAGTTTCAGAACCCAGGGCATGAGGTTAGAGGCGCTAATACTTTTTAAAACCAGCTGGGAATGTGTCTGAATGACATCTCCCCAACTGATCCTGCACGGAGACCTGAACTGCAGTAACTCCTTTTAGCCAGCAGGTGGCGAAAGCTGCCTGCCTAATAGGTTCTAACAGTGCGGAATACGTTGGAAATATTGCCAAATATTTATTACTGTATTAACTAAAATGATTTTCAAAAAATCAAACAAACACTGGTTCCTGACAGCGTTTATTTTTGTTTGGAAAAAGCACTTGGAAGTGAAGGGGTTAAATGGGTGTTTAACAATCATATTCTATATTATCTAAGCTTTTTGTGTCTTCAATAATATTAATTTTGATTTTTATGTAACGTATGGAATGTATACATAAGATGTATCCTCTTTTTTGCAGCATATACATAGAGGGTTATTTAGAGACAGTCGAACTGGCCCCAAAATTGCACCGATCTGTGAATTTTCCCTTACGGGGCAATTTCATGGCCATTTGGCTATTCAAAAGCTGGCAATTCACCAAATATTGACAAATTGCCAGCAAAATACAGTGATCTTCGGCAGCAGTGAAATTTCCCATAGAGAAGCAATGGTTAATCTATTCAGAGACACCGAACAGCAGTGAAATGCATGCTGTTCGGTGGTTTCATTCGGCAGGTTTAATCAGAGCTGCTTTCTCATAAATTGTTCAACCCACTCTGCTGTTATTTACGTGAATTATGCATGGAGTTTACTTATCCTATTAACCTCCTCCATCCCAGAGACACACTGCATGGGTGCACAGGCTTACAGAGCAATGAAATAAATTGTACGACTTCCTACTAAGTTCCTTTACTTAGATTGCTGCCTGTCCTGTTTTGATTAAGTTCTCATCAATAAATAAATCCATGATAAAAAGTTTTTTTTTAAATTTTGAACTACGCTTCCTATATTTCCAAAGAATATTACGCTAATATTTTTTCAACATGAGGCGCTTGGTATTAAAAGAGTTAAAATGCTACAGAAATTCTTTCAAGGGAATGTGTAGAATATCTTATGCGATCTGATGGATCTATTCATATGTATCTATCCAGGGCTGCCATCAGATATCTTGGGGCCCCCTTACCACTGATCGGACCCCCCTTCCCTCGTCTGTCCGTTTCGGTAAACTATTAAATGTAAAACATGTTGATTCCGCTGCCGTTTACCTTCTTTTACAGGGAGTGGAATTAATCCATAGTGGATAAAATGTGTTTCCTGGGGGGCGTTCGGGCTGCACCTCTTCCTCGTGCAGACCATACTAATCGCTTACTCTTTTACCGGCCCCAGATGCTGCTGCCCAACATATCCTCATAGGTCCGTCCAGGGTGACATCTGTGGCACAATTTACACAGCGTTTGGTAAGGACTAGGGCCCCCTTGAGCCACTGGGCCCCTGAACATACCATTGGCTGTCACCCCTTGATGGCTGACCTGTATCTATCACTATCTGTATCTAAATCTATTTATCTATTTAACTCTCAATCTGTATCTATCCATCTCTATCTCTAATTCTATTTGTCCAACTATGTATCTATCCATATCTATCTATCTATATCTATCTATCCCATATCTATCTCTATCTATCTCTATCTATCCATATCTATCTATCCATATCTATCTATCTATCTATCCATATCTATCTATCTATATCTATCTATCCCATATCTATCTCTATCTATCTCTATCTATCCATATCTATCTATCCATATCTATCTATCTATCTATCCATATCTATCTATCTATATCTATCTATCCCATATCTATCTCTATCTATCTCTATCTATCCATATCTATCTATCCATATCTATCTATCTATCTATCCATATCTATCTATCTATATCTATCTATCCCATATCTATCTCTATCTATCTCTATCTATCCATATCTATCTATCCATATCTATCTATCTATCTATATATCCATATCTATCTATCTATCTATATATCCATATCTATCTATCTATCTATATATCCATATCTATCTATCTATCTATCCATATCTATCTATCTATCTATCCATATCTATCTATCTATCTATCCATATCTATCTATCTATCCATATCTATCTATCTATCTATCTATCTATCTATCCATATCTATCTATCTATCTATCCATATCTATCTATCTATCTATCTATCTATCTATCCATATCTATCTATCTATCTATCCATATCTATCTATCTATCTATCCATATCTATCTATCTATCTATATATCCATATCTATCTATCTATCTATCTATCTATCTATCTATCCATATCTATCTATCTATCTATCTATCCATATCTATCTATCTATCTATCTATCTATCTATCTATCTATCTATCTATCTATCCCTCCATATCTATCTATCTCTATCTATCCATATCTATCTATCTATCTATATATCTATCCCTCCATATCTATCTATCTCTATCTATCCATATCTATCTATCTATCTATCCATATCTATCTATCTATATCTATCTATCCCATATCTATCTCTATCTATCTCTATCTATCCATATCTATCTATCCATATCTATCTATCTATCTATCCATATCTATCTATCTATATCTATCTATCCCATATCTATCTCTATCTATCTCTATCTATCCATATCTATCTATCCATATCTATCTATCTATCTATCCATATCTATCTATCTATATCTATCTATCCCATATCTATCTCTATCTATCTCTATCTATCCATATCTATCTATCCATAATCTATCTATCTATCTATATATCCATATCTATCTATCTATCTATATATCCATATCTATCTATCTATCTATATCCATATCTATCTATCTATCTATCCATATCTATCTATCTATCTATCCATATCTATCTATCTATCTATCCATATCTATCTATCTATCCATATCTATCTATCTATCTATCTATCTATCCATATCTTAATCTATCTATCTATCCATATCTATCTATCTATCTATCCATATCTATCTATCTATCTATCTATCCATATCTATCTATCTATCTATCCATATCTATCTATCTATCTATCCATATTATCTATCTATCTATATATCCATATCTATCTATCTATCTATCTATCTATCCATATCTATCTATCTATCTATCCATATCTATCTATCTATCTATCTATCTATCTATCTATCTATCTATCTATCTATCTATCTATCTATCCCTCCATATCTATCTATCTCTATCTATCCATATCTATCTATCTAATCTATATTCTATCCCTCCATATCTATCTATCTCTATCTATCCATATCTATCTATCTATCTATCCATATCTATCTATCCCTCCATATCTATCTATCTATCTATCTACATCTATCTATCCATATCTATCTATCTATCTATCTATCTATCCATATCTATCTATCTATCTATCTACATCTATCTATCCATATCTATCTATCTATCTATCTATCTATCTATCTATCTATCTATCCATATCTATCTATCTATCTATCCATATCTATCTATCTATCTATTTATCTATTCATATCTATCCATCTATCTATCTATTCATATCTATCTATCTATCTATCCACATCTATCTATTATCTATCTATCTATCTCTATCTATCCATATCTATCTATCTATCTATCCATATCTATCTATCTATCTATCTATCCATATCTATCTATCCCTCCATATCTATCTATCTATCTATCTATCTATCTATCTATCCATATCTATCTATTCTCTATCTATCGGTATCTATACATCTAATTATACTTGCCTGTTTCTCTATTTATTATTATTATTATTATTATTCTTTATTTATAAAGCGCCAGCATATTCCGCAGCGCTGTACAATATTTATCCATCAAACTCTCTTTGTCTATTATTATTATTATAATCCTCTATTTATATAGCGCCACATTTTCCGCAGCGCTTTACAAGATCAGTGTACAAGGAGTTGATACATTGGAATACCACACATGGATGATAGACTTGGGCACCGATTTTTTTTTCGGTTCGATTCGGTTCGCTTCGTTCAGATTTTGTAAATTTTCGGTTCGGCTAGTTTCGGCCGATTTCCATTTCGGTTCGGTTCGTTTCTCGTATCGACTTTTTTTCGTGATTTCGGAAATTTTCGTGTTTTTCGGAACATCTGTTCTCCTTGTTTCAAAGTGTCTATTCGTTTTGACATAAACTAATGGTTTTTCGGATCCGATATTTCTGTCGATACGATACGATTTCTCATGTTTTACAAGAAGGATACATTGAGATTTCTCATGTTTTACAAGAAGGATACATTGAGATTTCTCTGGTTTCACGGGAAGGATACATTGAGATTTCTCATGTTTTACAAGAAGGATACATTGAGATTTCTCATGTTTTACAAGAAGGATACATTGAGATTTCTCTGGTTTTACAAGAAGGATACATTGAGATTTCTCTGGTTTCACGGGAAGGATACATTGAGATTTCTCATGTTTTACAAGAAGGATACATTGAGATTTCTCATGTTTTACAAGAAGGATACATTGAGATTTCTCTGGTTTCACGGGAAGGATACATTGAGATTTCTCATGTTTTACAAGAAGGATACATTGAGATTTCTCTGGTTTCATGGGAAGGATACATTGAGATTTCTCACATTTTACAAGAAGGATACATTGAGATTTCTCTGGTTTCACGGGAAGGATACATTGAGATTTCTCATGTTTTACAAGAAGGATACATTGAGATTTCTCTGGTTTCACGGGAAGGATACATTGAGATTTCTCATGTTTTACAAGAAGGATACATTGAGATTTCTCTGGTTTCACGGGAAGGATACATTGAGATTTCTCTGGTTTCACGGGAAGGATACATTGAGATTTCTCGTGTTTTACAAGAAGGATACATTGAGATGGGAATGATACAAAAGTACAGAATCAGCGATATAACCGAAAAATACGATGTCCGAAATTACTGAAATGGAACCGAAATCAGGAATGGAGCCGAAATCAGGAATGGAACGAAAATGAATTTCGATTTTACACATTTCTAGTCCATTCGAAAATTCCAAAAAGTTTTCGTTTCGGCTCGGAAATTTGTTTGGATCTGCCGTTTTCGGATCCGAAAATCGGCCGAATCTGAATGCATGAATTGGGAAATTTCTTGAAAATTCTGAAATTCCGAAACCCGAAACGCACATCCCTAATGGATGATATGACCTGATTAAGGGGGTCCCTGTTCCCAACAGAACGTACAATCTATGAGATGTTCATGTGTTTTGTGAGGTAGGCGCATACGTATCGTTAGGCATCTTGCTCAAGGACACTCACTGGTGGCGTCTTCTGAGTGGGATCGAGTCGTCTTTCCATGATTGTAGAGCAGCGACCTGGTGGTTTGGTTGAAGCCGCTTCTTGTAAAGTCGAGACTTGCTTCTCCACAGTTGTATTGGAGGGATGTGCTGAACGGGATTTGACTTGTTTCTCCACGGTCGAAGAGCAGAGACATTACCATTGGACTCCACAGCCGATATTGGGCCCTATTACATTCTTAATGCAAAAATGCACGCTATACGCTTTTTTTTTTGCGCGAAGCGTTAAATGTTAACGCATGAAAATCACCACTGGAATTACATTCCTCGCGCATTTTTTCATCCGTCAGGAAATTGCGCTCGTAAAACCGACGGGCAAAAAAAAATCGGTGAGCACAATGTAATTTTAACGCAAGTCCATCAGACGAACGCATTTTTGTGCGGACTGCGCACAACAGACGTACGTTCTGACGGAACACAAGGTAGTGGCCTTCATTTTTGACGGATCTAGTAAAAAAAAAAACCTGCGCATTTACGTTCTCCGTTGTGAATCCGCAGTTTGGTACGGTCAGGTTGTTACAATTTGCCGTTACCATCAGCTTTTAAAATTATGCGCGCAAACGTTGTCCGTTAACCCTTTCGCTGCTGAGGCTTGTCCCGCCTCTGTGCTGAGGTCATTTTTACCGGTTTTGCTCGTCATGTTTAAACGTGTTTTGAAGGCTTATTTTAGTATATGACCCAGACATATTATATATCGTTCTTTCCGTCAGACTCGGCAGATTCATAATATGTCATTATTATATGTATACGTCATGACCTGTCTGTATATTATAACAAAAAATGCAATAAAATATGAATTTTCAATAATTTACAGCGTGTAAAGTGTTTTTTTTCCACATTTTAACATGCGAGCAATTGCGGTTATATTTTGTATGGGGTGCGCTTGTTAAAAAAATTAGAGATGGGGTCTCGTTACATTTTTTTTGGGGAAAATTACACGATTTTTAACAAACGCACCGCATACAAAAATCGTTAGTGCAGCATCATTGTTCACATTATAATTGAAATGGGAACAATATTGCTGCATTAACGAACCAAAAAAAAGAAAAAAAAAAGTGTTTATTTTTTTTTAATAATTTTTTTTTTAGATATTTTTTTATTTTTATTTTATTTATTTATTTATTTTTACAAACTTTTTTCACTTTCGTGTTTGGTATTGTTGGAACGGCCATGCCCTGGCCGATCCAACAATACCAAACGTTAACCCCTAGCTGCCACGGATCGGGAGATAGGGAGTTCATTGGAACTCCCTATCTCCACCGTTGGTGGCAGTTAGGGGTTAACTCCAGGACTGGCGTCATCGTGCTATGCACGATGACGCCAGTCCTCAGGGGGAGTTCCCGGAGGCTTGGCCGACATCCAAGATGTTGGCCAGCTCCGGGAAAGGATCACGAACCGGCGCTTTTCAGCGCGTCCTCGGCACAGCAGCAGCCATGCGGAGGACGCGCTGAGCGCGTCCTCCGCATCGAAGTGGTTAAATTTTGCGCTAAGATTGTAATACCATGCGTGCACCAGCGCACAAACGCATTTGCGCTCACAATGTTAAGTATAGGACGTGCACAGTTCATTATGCTCGCGCAGGTCCATCCGCTTTTAACGCACATTTTTTACGCGGACGCTGTAATACGACGTTCAGCGCAAAGGATTTTGCCACTCGTGTTAACGCGTATTTGCACCCGCGCAAAATTGTGCGCGAGGAATGTAATAGGGCCCTATAATGGCTCTGGTAAGTTTACAACAGCTCTGATTAAGCCAACGCCAACTTTGGAATTGCGCCCTATGTATTTACTTTCAGCCAATGAGTCTGTCCATCTCTCTCTCTATTTATATTTCTATCATCTTATATAAGAAAAGTTTCAAGTACGTTAAATGTTAATTTTCAATGGCGTTCATGCACATTGTTTTCCTTGTGATGAAGGTTCTTTAATCCGCATGCTTATCAAATTTATTGCCAAATGAAATAAATCAGTGCCTGGCAGAGGGCCTTCCTGCGTCGAGTCCAACACCCGGTACATTTTAATCACTGAGTAGAACTGTTAATGTAGTGCATTTTGTTGTAAGAGTCTGTGATTAATGGCGAGGCTTTGTCATGATGTGATCAGCCTGATGACAAATAATAACAGGGCAGGATGGAGAGAAAGGACACAGCCATTGTGGGGACACCTCTTAGCAGAAACAGCAGCCGACTCCATGTGGAAACCAAGCTTATTATTTCCAGACGCCGACTGTGATTCTCATGAACTACGTACGAAAGATAACATTTCCACGCAGCGGTTTTGATATCATGTTTAGTTGAGAAGCTCTCGTGATTCTTAACGTTTCGACGGTTGGTTGTTTTAGCCAAGGGTGCTCAACCATGACTCTCCAAATGTTTTCATATTTCCCACAAGGATCTGTTGACTTAATGAGTGGCTGACTGTCATGGGAGATTTAGTTCCGAAACATCTGGAGAGCCAAGGTTGAGCACCACTGGTTTCTGCAAACCATCGTACACAACAAGGGATGACCATGAAGGACACAACTTCCAAAGTTTGCATGATCTGTAATTTGCAGTGACACACTACCAGATTTCATGACATTGCTACCATGTGTAGTATATTAACAGACATTCAGTATGTTAGAGACGCTACAACGTACGCTGCATTGTATGGAAAGACATGCATTTCTTTTAAGACATTAAGAAATTAAGTCCTTCAAACGTGGTGCCTTACAAGTATCCGTGGGATAAGCTCAGGACTGACACAGAGAAGTTGGAAGTTGCAACAAAGAATCACAGAAATGACCAATCCTGTAGATTTACATCAAATGTTCTGACAGGGATCTGTACCTGCTTCCCATGGTTGTAGAGCAGGGACGTGCTGGTGATGTGTTGTGACTGGGATTTCAATCTGCTTTTAATTATGGTTGTAGAACAGAGATGTTACCACAACACTACCCAGCAGAAATCATGGGATAGGCGAGTATGCACCCTGTGTTAGGCTTGTGCACCGATTTTTTTTTCGGTTCGATTCGGTTCGATTTTTCGGATTTTTAAACTTTTCGATTCGGCTCGTTTCGACCGATTTCTGTTTCGATTCGGTTCGGCTCGATTCGTTTTTCGTGTACTTTTTTTCTCGGAATATCGACCATTTTTCGGATTTTCGTGTCACTTAGCTCGTTTTTTGTATCGACTTTTCGTAAGTTCGGAAATTTTCGTTTTTTCGGAAAGTCTGTTCTCCTCGTTTCAAAGCAATAAATTTCGATTTGACACATTTCAAGTCCATTCGAAAATTCCAAAAATATTTCGTTTCGGCTCGGAAAACTTTTCGAATCTGTCATTTTCGGATCTAAAAATTTTCGGAAATTCGGCCGCATCCGAAAACACGAATCGGGAAATTTCGTGAAAATTCCGAAATTCCGAAACCCGAAACGCACATCCCTACCCTGTGTCTTGTCCAAAGAGAGGTGCTTTGACCAACGGTCGAACCTGCTTTACAGGGTGTAGAGCAGAGATGCTCTGGTGAGGAGTTCTGAACAGGATTCGAATCTGCATCTACCTGTCGAAGAGGTGCTCTGACCAAGAGTGAAATCTCTTTTCCACAGTTGTAGAGCAGAGGTGGACTTGAGAGGTGTTCTGACCAGTGTTCGGACGATTCGAATCTGCAACTACATGGTTGTAGAACAGAGGAGTTACCACCACACTACCCAGCTGATACAGTGAGATAGGAAAATATGTTTCGGCAGTATGTTTTTTCCCAAGGACACCTGTTGGAGAGGTGCTCTGACCAGGAACCAAAACTGCATTCTATGGCTGTAGGAGAACCATGCATGCTGGCGAGGTGTTCTGACTGGGATTCAAATCTGTATCTACATGATTGTAGAGTAAAGATGCTACCACTACACTATGCAGACGATGCTGTGAGTTAGGCAAGTATGTATCCTTAGGTGGCTTCTCCAAGGATACTTGTTGGACAGGTGCTCTGACCAAGGGATTAACCTGCTGCCCATGGTTGTAGAGCAGAGGCATGCTGGTGAGGTGTTTTGCCCAATATTTGAATCTGCATCTACTTTGTCGTAGAGTAGAAATGTTACCACCACATTACCCAACCCATGTTGTGAGTTAGGCGATCATATATCGTCAAGTGTCTAACCCAAGGACTCTTACTGGAGAGGTGCTCTGACCAGGAGTCAAACCTGCTTCCCACGGTTGTAGAGCAGAGACCTGCTGGTGAGGCATTAACACCATTCTACCCTGCCGATTTTTGCTTTAGTGGATGACAGTAAAACTCAAGCACCCCAGATGTTGCTCATCTGCAACTCCCATGTTTCTTTGGCATCTATTGCAAAGATTTCTAAGAAATGTTGGCCAGAAACATCAGAAGGGCCGGCCTTTGACATCCCTGTTTTAGTGTCTTCTTAGATTAAAAAATAAACCAGTTTTTTTATGTGTTTATACCTTGAACAAGTAGTAGTGATACTTTTCCATTCTGTAGACCGTCTTAAGCTCCCTGATTAGCTTTTAGAACCATCACAGACATACAGTATGCAAATGTTTTCCTAGAATGCCGAACCCCCACCTAATGAGAGTTGACCTGGTCCTGCCGGTCCTCCTCAGTCGGAAACACAACTCCATTTTTTTATTGCTCGTTATCTGCTTCATATGTTATTCAATATGTTATTAACTGTATTACGCCTTTACAATGGATTATTTCTAATATAAGAGTTTTTGGAACTGTAAATGTAACTGGATATTTAAACATTAATTACATTCTAGGTTCATGACTGCAAATCTTCCAGAAATGGTTCCCACATGCCTACATTATCCCATATATTACCAGGGAAGTGAAGGCATGCTTTGCCGCAGAGAATGCAGGTAGTGTGAGGCCACAGCTCAGAAAATGGATAAAAGAATGACATTCTTCTTTACACAGTGCGACTCGACCGCGAGGAGAGAGGAGAGAGGACTGATATTGAAGGGCTGCCTCTCAGGAGCTCAGCGCGCGCGTCCTATCCTACATCACAATGGTGAGGTTTCAAGTTCACATTTCTCAATCTTTTCCAAAATCCCTTTGACAGAGGAAATAAGACGTTTCTGACATTTAAGTGGCATTTCATGCAAAACATAGGGATGCGGAGGTAGTTCAGTCTTGTCAGGAAACCACATTATCCCAAAATGGCCTGTTCTAGAAAGTGCTAGTTATATGTAGAATTCTCACAGTTCATTTAAAAATGGGAAAAATAAAAGAAAAAATAGTATTAAATACAGATAATCAATTCTTCTCTTAAGGGGTCATTCAGATAGAACCGGTCTGACCCTGAAATGTCACCGAACAGGGAATTTCGCCGTACTAACGGGGCCATTCAGAAACAGGTAGTTCTGGTATTTACATATAAGATCCTATGAATGATACAGAAAATAAGAAAAGACGCTTTAAAAAAAAAGCTGAATTTTTTTTTCTGAAAAAATCCCGAGAAATGCCTAAAAGATCCTAAAAAGATCAATAAAAAAGAGACTTTTTACTGTAGAATAAAATAATAAACGGTTTATTAGATATTGAATAAAAAACAGGAATATTTTTAACATTGAAGCCTAGGGGATTCGCCTGAATAAACCTGCCGAACAGGGGCGGACTGACCCATCGGGCACTTGGGTGCTGCCAAAGGGACCGCGGGTCAGTGGGGGCCCAGTGTTGTAAGGGGCGTTGCGTTCCGACACGGCAGTTCACTAACAAACCGCCTCGTCGGCGGTGCTCCAGCGTGCCTTCCTGGGCCCCACGTGCACCCTGCATTGAAGCCGCCCCCTCATATGATGTGCATGTGGGGCCCAGGAAGGCACGCTGGAGTGCCGCAGTGGTAGTTTGGTAGTGCGCCGCTGAGGTCGGAACGTCCCTTACAAAACCGGGCCCCTGAGCTGCTGGGGTCAGTATATATTCATGTGTGAGCTATGGGGGCAGTATATATCAATGTGTGAGCTACGGGGCAGTATATATCAATGTGTGAGCTACTGGGGCAGTATGTATCAATGTTTGAGCTACTGGGGGCAGTATATATCAATGTGTGAGTTACTGTGGGCAGTATATATCAATGTGTGAGCTACTGGGGCAGTATGTATCAATGTGTGAGCTACTGGGGCAGTATGTATCAATGTGTGAGCTACTGGGGCAGTATGTATCAATGTTTGAGCTACTGGGGGCAGTATATATCAATGTGTGAGTTACTGTGGGCAGTATATATCAATGTGTGAGCTACTGGGGCAGTATATATCAATGTGTGAGCTACTTGGGGCAGTATATATCAATGTGTGAGCTACTGGGGCAGTATATATCAATGTGTGAGTTACTGTGGGCAGTATATATCAATGTTTGAGCTACTGGGGGCAATATATATCAATGTGTGAGTTACTGTGGGCAGTATATATCAATGTTTGAGCTACTGGGGGCAGTATATATCAATGTGTGAGTTACTGTGGGCAGTATATATCAATGTGTGAGCTACTGGGGGCAGTATATATCAATGTGTGAGATACTGGGGACAGTATGTATCAATGTTTGAGCTACTGGGGGCAGTATATATCAATGTGTGAGCTACTTGGGGCAGTATATATCAATGTGTGTGCTACTGGGGCAATATATATCCATGTGTGAGCTAGTGGGGGCAATATGTATCCATGTGTGAGCTTCTGGGGGCAATATATATCCATGTGTGAGCTGCTAGGAGTAGTATATACCCATGTGTGAGCTGCCGGGGGCAGTATATACCCATGTGTGAGCTGCTGGGGCCAATATATACCCATGTGTGAGCTGCTGGGGGCAATATATACCCATGTGTGAGCTGCTGGGGGCAGGATATACCCATGTGTGAGCTGCTGGGGGCATGTGGGTTGTGCGTTGTATGGGAGGGGTTTATGAGTGTGGCCTACTGTGTAGGCGTGGCACAAGGGGCCCCACTAACTCCTATTGCCCAGGGGCCTTTACTTGTCAGTACACCCCTGCTGCCGAATGAAAACACCTAACAGCAGTGCACTTTTCTCTGCTGTTCGGTGTCTCTGAATAGATTAACCATTGCTTCTCTATGGGGAATTTCACTGCCGCCGAACAGGCGCCATGCTGGCCGGCAGTTTGCCAAAATTTGGTGAACTGCCTGCTCTCTGAAAATCCGAATGGCCCCGAAATGTCACCGTACAGGGAAATTCCCTGTTCGGTGACATTTCGTGGGCCAGATCAACTCTTTCTATCTTAGAGAAGCAATTAAATTAATTAATAGTTAAAATGCCTTTTTCTTGCTTTTGTGGACCTGCCCCAGTCTTGTCACACAATACTTTTACAAACGATCGACTTAGTAACATTTAATGGCGCACGCTGCACGTTTTGATATACCCGAATAATTAAATAATTAATCCTGCTTACACAGGTTGGATTCAGGCACTTTATATACATACATTATATATGAAACAAACACTTCCATTCAAATTAATTAGCCGTAGCCGTGGCGCAGGTTACAGAGAGGCCCGCGGGTTCAGGTCGTTCCTTGCTAAGAGAATAGATTTTTAATGATCCTTTAAATATGGTATCCCGGCGCGTTTTAATAACTGAAACAAAATGTCACTTAAGTTCAGCTTTTCGCAAACGCCAATGAGTAAAGCGCGCAGGATCCCTCCTCCTTCTCTACCATGCGATGTAGGACGTATCACAAATCCACAGCTTTGCAAACCCACTTAATACATTAAAAAGGTGATACAGTCCTGTCTTTTATACAAATTAATTTCCATTTCTTCCACTCCGTCGGATCGTTGCGGCAGGTTCACTAGAGACTGGTTTGGGAATGCTTATTTCTTATCTCTTTATCCTTCCCTGCATGATATTTATAGTGACTATCCTCTTTATAAATTAAAATGGAACGTGTACAACATTCATCAATGTCACTTATGGCAAAGATTCACAACTTGTTTTAGTGCTGGTCCCACTGGAACCATCCTACTACAATATTGTCTAACCCTCTTCTTATCATCTCGAGTCTTCTTGTTCTGCAGCTCGAACCGATATTCAAAACCGTTACATGTTAAATTGAAATGAAGATGTTGTCATGGTAGACCATTCGTGGTGACCACTGACATCAATCCAATATACAAAAGCCTAAAAAAAGTCACACCCTGTAATATTTGGTTGTGTCGCCTTTTGCTGTGATTGTGACACACATTTGTCGTGGCATCGTTTCGATAAGCAAATTTTTTTGCATCTGGAGTGGCATTAATTTGTGGCCAAGATCTTGTATTGATGATGGGAGAGTCGCAGCGCTGCGTAAAGTCTTCTCCAGCACATTATCCCAAAGATTCTCAATGGGGTTAAGGTCTGGACTGTGCGATGGCCAATCCATGTGTTAAAATGATGTCTCATGCTCCCTGAACCACTCTTGCACAATTTGAGCCCGATGAATACTGGCATTGCCATCTTGGAATATGCCCGCTGTGCCATCAGCGGAGAAAAAAAACATTTACGGAAAAACCTGCTCATTCAGTATATTCGGGGAGTCACATGACCTAATTTTTTGGGCACATAGCATTGCTCAACCTCATCCTGACCACCTGAAGAAACCGCAGATCATAACAGGCTTGTATGGGAGGTGGGGACTTTTTATTTGCCCATGTTGTATATTTACATATGATCAGACATTGAAACCTTTTGGAGAGTGGGCTTTATCAGCGGATCAACAAATCCCCTAAGATTTGGTCGAATCATGATTTGGTGGAAAATGCACATGTCTAATAGCCTTCCCATATCTCAAACCTGCGGTTTTGCTGAAGACGATGGTGCATTTAATGGTGCACACCTCTTGCCTTCGTACCAGAGAGGGTACGTTCCAAGGGTGGGATTCCCTACCTCTTTCAGTAGCCAGTTCACTGGACCACAAGAGAGAAAAAGAGCTGGAGGAACCATGTAGTGCTGCTTAGGGCCATTCAAAGGCTTAGGGTGTCCTTCACTTTCCCTATCATATTGTCATGAATCGGCGCTTACCAAGAGTCAATCGGTGTCATTCTGCTGTATCAGTTTCTCTTGTTGATGCCGTGGGTCTTGCTCTCTCCTCTATCACAGGTCCCATAGTGTCTGACCACTTGGGCATCAATTCTGTTTATTCACGTATCGAATTGCGCCAATCTCAGGCACATACGTCTCGAGCGTCATTTTGTCAATATAGTACTCTAACGTTTCGGGACAGAAAGCGACCTATCAAAGGACAGGTAGGTCTACATAATCTTTACCATGTGCTGTGGTCTTCATACCCGAGTGCGCATTCTATTACTACATATATTGAGTTTTGATGGATTCCAAACCGGATTGTTATTCTGATCTTGTTTTTGGAAACTCAATTTGGCTTTGTAGTTTTTCTGTTCCATTTCCCTAACCTTGTTCTCCTGGACCTTGGCTTCTATTTTCCGTTTTGCTCTCTCTTTACCTGTATTGACCTATAACCTGTCCATTTCAAGGGTCAGTATTCTGGTTTTCATACTTGTTTCATTTTGTCTGGAGGGGTTATTCAGAGAGCACTGAAACGTCGCCAACATTTCGGTGCTCTATCGTTCCCTGTGCTTCACTGCACTTCGAGGAATAAAAATTCCCCACCCTGCGGTGAATTCAGCATTCACCACAGGGTCCCCGGAGTGCAGGGAAAACCCAACTCAATCCCGCCGGAAATCTGCCAGAAAATCACAGAGAACACGTCGGAAAAAGCTGCCGAGCTGCTGATTCACAGCACAGAGCAGCCACCAGAAAAAGCCGACAAGCTGACGAACGGGGTAAAACAGAACCAAACAGTACGCTTGAAAATTTCAAAATTGAAACGCTATTTGCAAAAAAAACGAAAATGCCTGGAATTTACATTTTAAATCCTATGAATGATAATAAAAAGGTCTGCTACAAAAAAAGAAAAATCGCTTTTATAAAAAAAAAAAGGGAAAATTTTTCTGCCGAAAAACGTCTGAAAGATCCTAAAAAAGAAATCAATAAATAAAGAGACTTTTTGCTGCAGAATAAAATAATAAAACAGTTTATTAGATATTGGATTAAAACGGGAATATTTTTGACATTGAAGCCTATGGGATTCGCGTGAATAAACCTGCCGAATGAAACTACTGAACAGCAGGGCACTTCAGCAACTTTTCTCTGCTGTTCAGTGTCTCTGAATAGATTAACCATTCCTTCTCTATGGGGGATTTCACTGTCATCGAACAGACACCGTACGTGCAGGCAATTCGCCAAAATTTGGCGAACTGCATGCTCTTTGAATAGCCGAATGGACCCAAAATGTCACCGTATGCTCAATTTCATTTCGGACCTCTCTGAATAACTCCTTGTCTGCTGGGGTAGTTAACAAACGTGAAGCATATAATTGTGTTAACTGTAAACAAGTAAAACTACAGATTCGATGTATTCTTTATAATGTTTTCATAGTATTATTGAAAATAAGCTATTACGCGGAAATGCTTGTGATCTGTCGACTTTCGCTACATAATTATTGCCAAGACCCCTGAACCGGATACTGAACGCCACACTGCATAGTTTTATTTCACAAGCATAATATTTAAAAACCCCGAATAAAAATCTGAAATAGCTACCACGCACGCTAGAATGAATTCCTTTCTCCGACTGTCACCGCAGTACCCTTGTAAACCGTTCCATAAAATTGCATTGTTTATCTGTTTGGCAATACAAGTATACAATGTATGTCTTGCATTTGAACAAGGTTGTAAAGTATATTGCGATTTCCCGCAGACTTTCTTATTTAAGTAGGTAATAAGCTGTAATGTTTATTCAATATTCCAGGCTATATGATGTGGTATGTGTTGCTCCCGATCCTCAGCGCAAATTTACCCAGTCCATAGGGCCTCCCCCTATCTGCTTTAAGAGTGTTTTTGATAATTGGTGTTTGTCTCGTTTTGTTTGTCTTCTTGATCTGTGACCCTTCAAAATCGCAAATTTAACTGTTAAGAAGGTGTCATGGTCTCCCTGCGCTCTTAGGGCCCTATTACATTCTTGGCGCAATTTTTTGCACGTGCGCAAAAACGCATTAACGCAAGGGGGAAAACCCTTCGCACTGACCATCGAATTACGACGTTCGCACAAACGATGCGCGTTAACGTCTAACGCGAGTTACCCAGCGCAAGCGAAAGTTCGTGCGCGCATCCCATACTTAACATTGTGAGTGCAAATGCGTTTGTGCGCTGGTACGCGGCTGGTATTACAGTCAATGCGCAAATTTTTACGAACGACGTTTGCGCGCAAAATTTTAACGTCTTTGGCTAGGGTCAGACGAACGCATTTTTATGTTGTCTGTGAAAAAGTGCGTTCGAATGAATGGACGCATTTTTTCACAGAATACGTGATAGTGGTCATACTATGCGCATTTTCGTCCGTGATTTTGTACGGATCATCAATAAAACACTTTTTGTGTCTGGACGTTATGTTGGCCGGACATTAGCAGCGTCTGACGTCTCCTAATCACGCACACACGCCGCTAGCGGACGCAGCGCACTCTGTACGTCAGTACCTGCGGTTTCACGTTCTCGAAAAAATGCGTTCATTTTCCACTTGCGTTGCGCAGCCGGACTTTTGTGCGACCGTACTTCGTATATTGGCCGTCATTGCCCGGCATCTGCTGCTAGTGCGGCCGTGATTAAGTGCGGCTGCACGCGCGTTCGCACTGCCTCAGTCTGACCCTAGCCTTTGAAAAGCTGGTGGTAACGGCAAATCTGAACGTTCTGGCCGAAACAAAAAACACCAGCACGAAAAAAAAAAATACAACACAGTATAGTTACACATTCTACACATACCCAAACAATAAAATTGTGAAGTTGTGCGTGTTTTTATTATTGCTGCAGCATATATACACAGATTGATTTTGACAGGTGCAAAAACTGAAGGGAGACAATTGTGGTTCTTAATTCTGATTGGCTGAATCGCGTGAAATAACAGTCCACACACCAACTTCTGCTCACGGCGTTAATTTGCGCGCATTTTCGCGTGTATTTTTTACACGCAATATTTTCGGACGAATGAAAAAATGCACTCGGATTGTAATACCTGCGTTAGTTTACGCGCTTTAACGTTTAACGCTTTGCGCGAAACAAATTGCGCTGCGCGTACGAATTTGCGCGTAGAATGTAATAGAGCCCTTAGTCTTTTGGTGCTTAGGTAGGGTGAACAATTAAGGACCAATCAATTCACCCATGTGATCCTGACGTGCTATAAATTAGGGCCCCCTATTTCGTGTGTGCAAGCTGCCTTGCATGTAGCGGAGACAGTCGCCATGTTCCGTCTTTGCATTGAGACATCTTTAAAATATACTATATGCCCAAGATATACCAGTGAGACCAAGAGAAATACCAAAACAGTGCTACAAAGGCTTTTAAACCTACAAACTAGCTTTAGTCATGTATGTTTTTGCCTTTGGGAACCTCTACCTTAAAGACATAAGTCCCCCCCCCCTATTTTATCTAATTTGAGATCAATGGGTTGCATTTCTCAGCATTCAATATCGGCATGATGCACTATATAGGCGAGATCTGGGTTGCAAATCCCTCTCCTCAACTACCCGCACATCAGGATAGATGCCACTTTCAAGGCCCCCTCCATTCCTGAACCACTAGCACTAGTTTTAGCTCTAGTGTGCCATTACAGGGGTGACTGCTCCATATGCAAATCAGGCGCTATCACCCAGAAAGGGTGGCCAGTACGGATTGCCAAGGACGTTATCCCTGTATGAAAGATACAGGAACCCCCGACGATCATTTCAGCCTTGTTAGGCAAGGGGTCCACGTCTGCATTACACTGTAAGGTTATAGTGAGATAAAAGAGGTTTGTGAGGGTCTTGAAGACAAGCAACGACACTAGTGGCCTGCTCTAAGGCGGGCCCGCTCAGATCATTTCGGCCTTGTAATTCAGACATGGACCCCTTGCTCAAAGGGCCTAGAGGGGTGTCAGCTCTACCCTCCTGACGAAGCCGAGCAAGACCGAAATGATCGTCAGGGGTTGCTGCATCTCTCGTACAGGGATGATGTCCTTGGCATTCAGTACTGGCCACCCGTTCTGGGTGATAGCAGTCTGATATGCATATGGAGCAGTTATCCCTGTAATGGCACAATAGAGCTAGTTCGCCATTTCAGTAGGTGGGCTTACCACTTAGTGAATATTCCGATTTCCGATTTAGTGAATGCAGCCCTATGTTTTTTCTCTCAATTCCACTTACCTTACTATTTTACCTCTCTTTACCCTCCCTTCTATATAAACATACTGGTCCTACCCTCACCCCTATTACCCTAAATTCTGTGTTAAATTCCCTAAATAAACCAACTAAAAATTAAATAAAACAACCAGTGTAGATTATACCTACTACCCAGTGGTCAGCGTTGTCCAAGGGTTCCTTCCTAGGAAGGGTCTGGATGCTAAATAACCCCGATTGGCTCAGAAATATTTACCTCTGAATGAGATCAAATAGCATTCCTTGTTAAATATTTTTTAAAAGGGAACGAGAGAGAATAATCTATAGATCTTTTCTCATTGGTTGACGTAGTTTGGCCAGGTGTACCCAAACAGACAAATCAGAGATGGATTTTCTGTGATTAGTTTGATGTAGGGTGGCCATGTGTATGCAATCGACCAATCAAAGAACAGCCTTCTATGTTTGTAAGTAGAATGTTATTAATTTGTTTAACTTTAACGATTTAATGGTTGGAAGGAATGTCGCGATCAACTGTGACTACAAGGAGTACTTGTAGTCAAGTACCCCTTCACCCAGAGCTTTCTAATGGCTCAGGGGTAAGACATGTGTTTGACAGTAGTTTTTTGTCATTCCCTTGTCACCCATTGTGAGGGGGAGTTTCCGTTTATAAATGATTATGAAATTAGTTGAAACAGTCTTTTATAAAAGAAAATAAATCAACTGCATTCATTGATGTTATATTCCACAAATAATGGAGGTTTCAGTAAATGATAATACTCTTTGACCCATTATTGCTAATGGGAATAAGTGAAAAATGACTTTAAGTATAAATAGATAATTATGCAAATGGTATTAACTGGCTCTCGCAATAGTAATACACTATGGAAAGTTCAGACTTATCGATCCGATTCTACTTCAACAATGTGAAATATTGATTTTTGTAAATTTAAATTTCAACACATTGTTCTCTGGTTAACTCTCTGGAATTTATTATGAAACCAGATCACAATCTCAAAACGAATTCATGTAGAAGAACCCTGAATGGACTTCTGATATTTGTCATTCACAATTCACATAATCATTTAAAATCACATACTAATGAGATTTTTTTTTTAAATAAAAAAATATATATATTTTCCCAGATGAAGAGAAATAGAATGTTTCCATATTCAATTTTATTATCAATTTTTGGACATACTTATCAAAAAATATTCCGTCAAGTTACAAAAAATATTATTGTTAAGTATTACTATTTTTATTTCAATATATTTAACCATGGAGGATGCTTTTACATTTACTTCCACATCCAGAAATGTTGAACAACCATTTTTTTAATTATTATTATTATATTTTTTTTACAAGAAATGCAGATTTTTATACTATAATATATGGAATACTTTATTCTAGAACTAAATGGCAATCCTACAACTATTTCAAGTAGGCGAGCCCTAAATGGAGTATTTATATGTATCATTCATAATTCACATAATTATTTAAAATTAATATTTTATGAGATTATTTTTGTAAAATAAAAGAAAAAAAAGAAAAATGAAGAAAAATATAATATTTCCATATTAAATGTTATTAGTATTTTTTTGGGCATACTTTTACAAAAATATTCAGTTTATCCTCTAAGCTGCAAAAAAAATAATATCAATATATTTGACCATGGAGGATGATTTTACAGTTACAGTCGCTTCCAGAAATTTTGAGCAAACTTGCTTTATGAGGAATGAAGATTTATGCATATTTAGATACTATTGTATTACAAAATAACGATTCCCTTAATATAGAATCAAATCACAATCCCGCAACTAATTCATTGAAGTGAATCCTAAATGAAATTCATTTAAAATTTATATCTAAAAAGATTTTTTTTTTATTCCACAAAAAAATAAGATTTAAAAAAGGAGAAAACTAGAATGTTTTCATGCTCGAATTTCTTATTATTTTTTGGACAAAAATTTGCAGTAAATCATCAAAGTTACAAAAATACATGAAAAAAATATTATTGTAATACCAATATATTGGTTCATGGAAGACGCTTTTAAAATTACTGGTTCATCCAAAAATTTTGTGCGATCATCATTTTACAAGGAATGCAGATATTTGCAGACATTTCTTTTTACTATTATAGTACAATATAAGGAATTCCTTAAAGGAAAAAAAAACAAAACTTTTTTTCTAGATGGGGTAGAACATCACGAACAAAATAATGGACAAAACAGTTATGCCACGTCATTTTAACTTTTATTTTTAAAGCATAAGACATTTTACAAACCACGTTCCAACCGGCATTTTTAATTTTAAATTCTATGTATTGATAGAAAAAAAACACAAATTATTAGTACAAAATAATAATAAAAAAGTACATCAAGTAAAATTTAGAAACCAAACCAAATAATTTGGAATATTTTTAGCCTCTCTTTATATTATGAATGTATTGTATGCATTCTAGCACTGCAACAAAATAAAAGGATTAATAAATTGACCGTGTTTCGAATTTTAATTACAGCGGTCTATTTCCGTAATGAAATTTCTAATTAAAAAAATATCCATCCTTACAAGGCAGACCATCTCAAGACGTAAACAACACCTTTGAAATGGGAAAATTAGGTACCCTTTGCTTCAGTGAAGATATTCATAATCAGATGCACAAACATAAAAAAACTAATTATATCTGATGAGAAGATCCGCAACTAGAACTGATTGTGTCATCAAATCAATAATTCCCTCACCAGATAATTAAAAAAAGATTTATTATGACAATGCCTGTCTGACCAGACAATTGGTAAATTGGTATGGCATGTGTTGGCATGGATGGTAAACACTTTGATCCAAAATGTTGCCGTTTTCACTCATAATAAAGAGTTTGAAGCTTAATACCCAATGATTGTTTTAGATAACAAGCAAAAGTCTAGATTTTTATATAAGGGATGTGTTTGCTGGCCTAAAAATACATAGTATCAGGAAATTATTTTGAGTAGGAATAATATATCAAACTGATTAAACCTGTCAATCAGTTGTACTCTTATGTTAATGTTACTGTCTGGTGCCTCAAAGATGTTCAAGGGCTGTCGACTTGTATGCTATACCGACTTGTATGCTATACATGTCCCTGCCCCCTTCCTTCCTGGTGATGTCACTAATAATGTCTCTCTTTGAATACTGACTGGCTAGAGATAGTATTGTGCATGTTTATTGGCAGAATTGGTAACTTTTAACAAGTTCACTACCAAAAAAGTATAAATTTTGCATCGTAATACAATAAATAAAAATAATTAGCATATAACACCCTGTTTACAATATTTTTAATGCACGATTAATGTGCCCTTGTGGACAAGCAGAATTCAGTGAGATCCCCTGTCCCCCTGTAAAGTAATATATAGAAGCTACAAGGAACAATCCCCAAAATCATTTAAAAAGGTACAACAAACTTTACTGCAGTATTACAACAGCCAGGGAGAGGGCAGAATACAGGGAGAGCTGTGGGTTCACTCACTGCTGTACAGGGATAAGCTTCAGAGAATTATAATGAGTGAAAATCACTGTACAGTACAGACACAAGGTGTTGCAGTAATTGCTATACACAGGCATTATGCAGCACTTACAGATACAAGGTGTTGCAGTAATTGCCATACACAGGCATTATGCAGCACGTACAGATACAAGGTGTTGCAGTAATTGCTATACACAGGCATTATGCAGCACTTACAGATACAAGGTGTTGCTGTAATTGCCATACACAGGCATTATGCAGCACGTACAGATACAAGGTGTTGCAGTAATTGCTATACACAGGCATTATGCAGCACTTACAGACACAAGGTGTTGCTGTAATTGCCATACACAGGCATTATGCAGCACATACAGATACAAGGTGTTGCAGTAATTGCTATACACAGGTATTATGCAGCACGTACAGATACAAGGTGTTGCTGTAATTGCCATACACAGGTAATATGCAGCACCTACAGATACAAGGTGTTGCTGTAATTGCCATACACAGGCATTATGCAGCACATACAGATACGAGGTGTTGCTGTAATTGACATACACAGGCATTATGCAGCACATACAGATATTGCATTGCTAATAATCTCATTCTGATCACTACAAACCCCCATAAGCAGGAGATCTGAACATTTTATTAACTGTATGTATGACATTTACTGTAATTGACCCACAGACTATATGGTAATAATGAAGAACCCGTCTGAAATTGTGCTAGATAAGGAACGCCATCTAGAGTTAAGAACTTTTCATCCAGCAATATTTCTGTAGGGGATAAACAAATATATGAAATATTAAGCAGTTTCCTCTAGGTAGTTTTTACCATGGCAAATTCAGTCCTATAGACAAAGAAAACCTTTCAATATGATATAATTTTCCCAGAAAAAAAGAAAAAGGTGCACTTCCCATTTTATACAGTTTTGAAGATAGAAAATAGAAGCACTTTATATTCAGGTAACGTTCTCAACTTTATCTTAGATCTCATCATACCCATTACAATAACGCCATGAAAATGTTGAATAATGGGCTAAATTCACCATTCATCGCAACTGGAATGATGATCATACTGTGTGTTTCCGAGAAGGAATGGATGCTCGAAAAACCTGGATATCCGTAAGAACTGCAGCACATCAGAGCAAGGATCACCCCAGCATTATAAACCTGGAAGCCTTATAGGAGTTGACATATGCACTAAAGTAAAGTCAGGTTTATAGATCAAAAATGAAATTAGCCAAGTGCTGCAGAACAAAATGCTAATAAAGAACAGAAACAACACCAATATGTCTCCAACATAAATACAAACACCAGGGGTAAACACCCCGAAGAAAAGCAGAAACAAAATATGTGCCAATTAGTCACTCAAAAACATATATAGGATAAACCACATATCATCTCAATATATTCATCCAGAGATCTTCTTATTGAAAGAAACCTCAAAAGAAACGGACATAAACCATAAATCTATGGGTCAATCACTAACTCATATCATTGTATGGTGTGGGATGTATTCAAAGGACATCACCAGGGGGTAGTTTAGAAGTCTTTTAAGCTCCCTGTCATATCTCATTCAGCTGCCATCTCTTTTCACCCAGTCCTCAAATCCAAACACCAGTTTTCTAGAATAAGACCATGATGCGGTTGGACTGGCCCCATGGAATAGACATGGGCACCTCGAAAAAATTTGTTTAGTTCTGGATCAATTCTTTACGTTTTTTTAGTTCATTTCGGTGCCCATTAGGTTACTGTGATTCTTATTTTGCATTGATTCTTTATTGCAGGAGATTAGCAATTTGTATCTCCTATCGATTTGTTACTTCGATTTTTATTCTTTATTTTGAAACGTGAAGCTGATTAGGGTTAAAAAAAAAATATATGTAATCCCTCTGTCCTTGGTGCTGAAATATGTTTCGACATCAAGGACAGTAGCTCTATGGGGCTTCAGGGCAAAATATCCTCCTGTCCTTGGTGCTGAAATATGTTTCAGCATCAAGGACAGCACCCGGCAAAGGCAGCCAGACTGAAGGAAAGAAAAAAAACCTGCTGCGTTTGGCAAAGAAAAAAATCCTAGTCGTTTCAAAATACTTGGGAATTCAAAAGTTTCACCTAAAAAAATACATTAAAAAAATACTCAAAAAATAATAATAAAAAGGCTTTTGCTGCAAATTAAAAGAATGAACGGTTGAATAAATATTTAATAAAAATGGGGAATGTTTTTTACAATGAAACCTATGGGATTCGCCTGTTTAAATCTCTTGAACGAACCACCACAAATCAGAGCATTTCACTGACATTTCAGGGCTGTTTGGTGTTCTCTGAATAGATTAACAATTACTTCTCTATGGGGGATTTCACTGTTGCCGAACGGCACATGGCACTGTCCATGGCCTGTGGTACTGAGTACAACAGATACAGCACCACGGCCAATGGACAGGGACGCAACAAGTAAAACAAGTGAAACGGTACTATGAATTGATTCATGTAAACAATGACAATTCATTATATTCTATTTAGTTTCGGACGGAACCGATTCGTTAATTCAGAAGTGCCCTCAAAATACGTATCGGTATAATTTCATCCGAATTGCGATTCGGAACGAAACAAAGCACACATATATACCGGAGAATTTGCTCGATGCGTTTGGTCATAGAAGGGCTTTCTCTGTAGCATGGTGCCTATGCTTTTCTGGGGGGCTTGTTACCCTATGTTTTTGTATTTATGATTTCACCATACCCATGTTTCCATTACATTTTATGATGTCTCCAACAGTTTTACAAGCAAACACAAATATGGAAAAGGGCAGAAAAAAAGCAAGTCCACAAAAAACAGCCCACACACCCAACTCCAAAGCTATGTTCATAGACAGTGAGGTTGGCCTCATCATATCATAAATACAGAATTGAGTGATTAACAACTGTCCTATTCCTGACTAGGGATGAGCCGAACACCCCCGTGTTCGGTTCGCATTCGAACTCGAACAATTTCAAAAGTTCGAGTTCGAACTTGTGTAAAGTGTTTTTGTGTGTAAAGTGTTTTTTGTGTAAAGTGTTTTTTTTCACATTTTAACATGCGAGCGTTTGCGGTTATATTTTGTATGGGGTGCGTTTGTTAAAAAAATTAGAAATGGGGACCCGTTACATTTTTTTTGGGGAAAATGTCGCTATTTTTAACAAACGCACCGCATACAAAAATCGTTAGTGCAGCATTATTGTTCACATTATAATTGAAATGGGAACAATATTGCTGCATTTTATTTTTTTTAGATTTTTTTTTAAATATATATACAGTATATATTTTTTAAATTTTTTTTTTTTAAAACTTTTTTCATTATCATGTTTGATATCGTTGAAAAGGCTATGCTCTGGCCGATCCAACGACATCAAACATTAACCCCTAACTGCCACGGATCGGGAGATAGGGGGTTCATTGGAGCCATTCATTGCCACCATTGGTGGCAGCTAGGGGTTAACTCCAGGACTGGCATCATCGTGCTATGCACAATGACGTCAGTCCTCAGGGGGAGTTCCCGGAGGCTTGGCCGGCATCCAAGATGTCGGCCAGCTCCGGGACAGGATCACGAACCGGCACTTTTTCAGCGCCGATTCGTGATCCGGCTCCCCAGGGGTTAGTGACAGCCACCGTTTGGAAGGGCAGGCTGTGCCCTTCCAAACAGTGCCTGGATTAACCTCCTGCTCCCCGGCAATCGGGAAGGACCTCACTCCCCCTCCCTTTCAGGCGCCTCCTCCGCGCATGCGGGCGCCTGAATTAGATGTCATCGCGCCGCTGTGATGACATCTATTTGCTCCGCCGAGGTCCCGAGTGCTGGGCTGACATCCAAGATGTCAGCCCGCACCGGGGGGGCGCAGCAATCCGCCGGAATCCGGCGGATTGCTGCCTCCTGTGCATGGACGCACTCAGCGCGTCCATAGCACAGGAGAACCACTTGGCTGGATGCGCTGAGCGCGTCCATAGCAGCCAAGTGGTTAAGGGGTTAAAATGCATAGGGACTGGCTACTATCCTGTTAGATGAGGGAATGTATTATATGTATTAAAGCAAGGTATATATGACAATGGATAGTCAGAGACTCTAGGGACTCAGCTTGTACGCTTAATGATAGACATTTCTAACACAATAATAATTGTATGCTCACATAGGCCCTTCGGGAGAGGTACATGACATACAAATACTGGAATACTATGATTAAATCTAAGCAGTGTGATAAAGATTTTATTAAGCCCTTGATGACAAATGACGTAACATCTACATCATTAATGATTGGCTTTACAGAGCCCTGATCCTTAGGGGGTTAAACAGCATATCAGAGGATCATATAGTAGAAATGAACACTTCTTAGAATTCAGAACAAGCACAGTGTTTGTTCATACATGTGCAGGCCACACCCAGTCTGCAGGCAATGTATCAAATATGTATCAAATTCATGAGACCAGACTAATTAGAAGCACATGTTATTTCCAAACACTAATTAAACACCTGTTGTTTACGCCGTTTGAGAGCACAGGTCAGTTAGAGGTGAGAATCTTTGCACCTAGACATTAGGTAGTTTTTTAATTCAATATCTAATAAACCATTGCTTATAATATTCTGCAATAAAGAGTCTCTTTATTTTTAGATTTTTTAGTATTTTTTAAGCATTTTTTATACATTTTTTAAATTTTATTTTTTTTCGAACTCGAACCGAACACGCCAAAAAGTTCAAAGGTCGCGAACTTTCGACCTGCCAATGTTCGAGTCGAACTCCGAACTGATCGAACCGAACAGCTCATCCCTATTCCTGACTTGCAAAAATGGAGTAATACCCGTGGAACACCTACATTGTGAGCTGAATGGTGGTCTTACACCATGACCATGTTAAAGACTGCAAAGGATTTGACAACAATCATTGAGTAGAACATCACACCCTTCAGTAATTGTAGGCATGTAATAAATGTGATAAAAATAACCATATCGTGAACTGAACAACTAAAAAAAATCATATAATGGAATCAGGTTTACTTAAAGCTATACAAATATCTAGCTGGACATTTATGGCCACCAGTTGGACTGTAACCGATTGACTGAATTCTTCAGGAGCCTATTTTTTGTTGCAGTATCCTTTTTATGGCTTTGGAAATTTCATCCCATCCCAATTAATTCACTTTGAATATCTTGCGTCCAATACAAGTCTACTAAGAGGTTAGATCCCCAACATGTAGACCTTTTATGTTTACAGGTTAGCTCCCTCCACCCAACGCGTGAAATTTAAAACATCTTCCACCGTCTCACCTTTAAATCGGATATTTCTTTGATATTTTCCACTATTCATTGTTAGACAGTAAAATGCCAAGATTGGTTTGCGATGATGATTTGTGTGGAAGAGTAAATAAATGTAAACAATCCCTGTATTAGAGAAGAGAAAAAGTCGGTAGCAATCAAGTAACCGTGGGAAAAAAAAATCTGATTAACGGCCAGTTGTACCAGCTGGAATTGGCAATATAAATGGCCGGTGGAGCGCAAGGGTCAACTGTTCTGGTGACAGGTCTGGCAGAGGAAACTTGTTAAAAGTGAAGGGAGATCTCATTTGCTTGCAATCTTGTAGGTTCTCTCCGAAACTCTGTTGCAAATTGACTTTAGCAGCTAAAATTGCATTTGGCTCCGCTGCTCACGTGAAAGGAATTTAAACAGACATCCCTAAAACGTGAGATATGGTACATCACGGCGAGAGAGGGGAAAAAAAAAATCCAGACCGCCGAGAAATAAAATTGCTGAATTATGATCTGATCATTAGAAAATGAATTATTTATTCGGCTTGAAGAAAAAAAAAAAAAAAGAGGACATAGACATGGGAGATTCGAGGATAAAATACATACCGAACTCCGACACTGACATAGAGTATTTAAATAAAAGTGTGAAACAAAAGAGATACATTATGACAAGCAGACACCTCGTGATTCAATAAAACACATAAAACAGTGAGGAATTATAAATACATTTCAAATATTGGTAATATCAGTTCTTCTTCCACACATTCCATTTGTTCTGTGGAGATATCACTGATATGTATAAATTGTGTATACACGGTTACAACTTTTAAATAAAAATGAGTTGAAAATATGAATAATTAGAAAAGGAAAAATTAATTATATAATGTTTCGGCAAATTACCGACGCGTTTATTGATGTAGATATAAATTGGAGTTGGCTAATTTCAGTCGTCCTTAAAGGGACAGCTGAGTCGCAAAAATATTATTCTCGAGGTCACTGAAGCGACTAACGATTTGCTTCACTGACCAGGGATTCTCAGATATGAGAAACATTTCATCAGAGGATGGAAAAGAAAGGGGGCTGGGGAGCAAGCATGTGTGTAAGTAATGCGTGAGTGTGCATACACTGTAGACGGGGATGAGCTGGAGGTTCTTTTCTCTGTGGAATTATTTGCAATTATAAGAAGAAGAATAGTAAAAATAAAAAAGACCTTTGCCGTTTGCAAACTGTGGTCAGATGGATAAAATTCAAGGTGGCAAAGCTTCTGAGAAGACTGGTTTTCTATGTTTATGGATGGTTGTAGATGCAATTTAAAGTGTCAGTTGACCATTCTTTTTCATTCTACTTAAGGAATTTCACACTTTCTAGTCCACACATTCAATTTAGACTACCTGGTCCAGGATTAAAACCTAGTTGAGCCCTATTGATTCCATATGGATTGTAAGAACAACTGATGACGACGAAGTACAGTAATGGACAGAGCCTTTTGGTTTTCATTTGAAATGTTGAATTTCAGTAAACTACATATTTTTCGAACAGTGATATCCAGGCTCAATTTTTATATCTTGCCGTTATTGGTCAAGTCAAGCCATTGATTATTAATGTCAAAAGTGTCCTTTAGCCTCTCAAGTTCCCAATTATTTTCAATAAGATGATATTTTGTACCGAACAGAAAAAGGTCAGAGACTAAACCATCGGCAGCCATCCTTGTGTACCACTTTGAATTGTACTCAGTGTTGGCATTGACCACAGGAAGGAGAACCTGGGGTTTTGATATATCTAAGAGCTCATGTGTCTCGGTCACAGGATGCAGAAAAAACATTGGAAAGAATGATGTGAAAATCTGGTTGCTTTGTTATTTTATTAACCATTTTCTTTTCAGAGACCATAGGATTGGATATTGACCACTGTGGGGACATAATGTCATGTACCTCTTAGATCTATGTCTGATCCCTACACGTAGACAGGCTATCCTACACTGCTGATCCTTTGATTGGTTGGTAATACTACCTATTTCCAGAAACAGACAGAACCAGTGTTATATGTGAACAGAACAATATACACTAGGGGTTAATACCAGGGATGCTCGTGAGACAGATACCAGGAATACTCGTAAGCTAGACACAAAGGGTTAATCCTAGTCAGGTAGAGGGATGCCAGGAGTCGGTTTGCCAGAAAATAACGTCAGCCATATGCCAGGAGTCGTGTACCAGATCGGGTAGTCAGAGAGATGCTAGGAGTCGGTTTGCCAGAATATAACATCAGCCAGATGCCAGGAGTTGTGTTCCAGATCAGGTAGTCAGAGGGATGCCAGGGGTTAAGAGCCAGGAGAAAAACGTCAGACAAGCCGGAGTCAATAACAGGTATACACAGTTGAAATTAGCAAAGAGCACACACAGTTGAAATTAGCAAAGAGCACTGAGAGGAGTGAAAACCACATCATGGCAAGGAATATGTCTCAGGCATCTGCATTTAAACTTGGCGGGGTACCGCGTCATCACAACGTGCCCGGCCAGTGTCCTTGACCCATGACCGTGAGTGGCCAGTATGTCACTCAGTGGCCGGCCATTTAGCAGCAAGGAAGACGCTGCCATCCGCCGGGACTCCAGGACGGTGTGGGACGTGACACATCCCAACCTTCATTGACCATTGTACTGAGGAACACCCCAAAACGTGGGAATAGGAGTGCCAATCAAAGGGGAAAAAAACTGACATTTTGAAACTTTGAAACACAATTGGGGATTAGGGTTGAAGTTGTAAAAAATGAAGTGTGAGAGCTCACCAAAATTTCTGCTCTCCTATTCGCAATTATTATTCATATTCGCAAACTGAAAAAGAGGTTTTCGCAACATAATACATTGTCTTATTTATTCCTTGGACCGTTAAGATTGTCAGATGTGAAATATTATTCAGGTCGAGCCAAAGATGTTCTTTTAAATAATCTCCTTCACATAAATCTAACAAACTCATACCTTTTCAAAGTCAATTCAAATTACTGACCTAATGACAGAAGTAAAACTATAATGACAAAAAAAACAAAGCCTGAGACTCAGTAATCAGGTTCAAGGAAAATTCATAAGTGAAATGGACCTGTATCTTCCTTATTACAGTCTTTTTCAAGTACACAGAATGGCGAGTAATTAATAAGAACTCGTTATACCAAAAACAATACATAGGGCTTAATTTAGGACTGATTATTTAACTCGATTGACATAATTTAGTGTGCTTTTGACAGCAATTCGGCCATTTTTTCGGTTCAGCAGATTTAAACGAGAGCAATTGAGATTTGATTCCTGATAAAAATACAGCTCAATTAGCATCCCTTGCTCCTGTACTCAACTAATTGAAATTTCGACTTTGAAGATTCAAGCGAATTTATCGGTAAGCCGATTTTTGAAAACCAAGTTTTGAAAAAGGGGTGAAAATTTGATTTTAATGCAAGAAATCATGGAAAATCACTCATGTAAATATCTGATTTTCACATAAGCATGACGTTTTTAAAAATCAATATGCTGCTGGCCGCAAATCAGATTTTTTTTTGGGGGGGGGGCGCATTTTACCAGCAGCTATGTTAGGAACAGCATCATTTAAAAAATTTTAACCATATCCTAATTTTTTGAGTCAAATGATTCAAAACTTGATTATTTTTTTTTGAAAAACCATCCGAAAGAATTAAATCAAAACCAGGGTATGATTTGAAATTACAGTAAATTCCTAACTGAATATTTTTTGGCAAGAACAAGGAGAGAAACGTCAGACAAGCCGGAGTCAATAACAGGTATACACAGTTGAAATTAGCAAAGAGCACTGAGAGGGGTGAAAACCACATCAGGGCAAGGAACATGTCTCAGGCATCTGCATTTAAACTTGGTGGGGTACCACGTCATCACACCATGCCTGGCCAGTGTCCTTGACCCATGACCGTGAGTGGCCAGTATGTCACTCAGTGGCCGGCCATTTAGCAGCGAGGAAGACGCTGCCATCCGCCGGGACTCCAGGACGGTGTGGGACGTGACACATCCCAACCTTCATTGTCCATTGTACTGAGGAACACCCCAAAAAGTGGGAATAGGAGTGCCAATCAAAGGGGAAAAAAACAGACATTTTGAAACTTTGAAACACAATTGGGGATTAGGGTTGAAGACGTAAAAAATGAAGTGTGAGAGCTCACCAAAATTTCTGCTCTCCTATTTTTTTTTTTTGAAAAACCATCCGAAAGAATTAAATCAAAACCAGGGTATGATTTGAAATTACAGTAAATTCCTAACTGAATATTTTTTGGCAAGAAATAACATTCGTAGATATGCAGTGATATGTTATCTTTTCTTTTACATGTCTCTCACTGCTACCCCTTGACTTTTTGTATTCGATGATATTTTTATGTAACCGTAATTACCTAAACTGTGTTACTTGTAATCAAGCAGGTAAATAAGAAATTACATTGTGTTTTCATTTTGTCTATTGGGATTTATTCAGAAGATAAACCCATAATCAGTGGAATTTGTTAACGTTAAACCATTAAAACAGGCTCCGTGATATTCCATGTGTAGTTGCGTTCAACTTTTATTAATGTGTTTAGCTCTGTATGCAAGCCGCTAATGCCTGCCTCTCTTACAAAGCACATTCTTTAATTAATCAATAACGGCTTTAGGGCTGTATCGATTGGCATAAAAAGGCAGGAACGAAAAAAAAATGATTAATTTATTGAGGAGCTGGGCTTTAGTATCAGCCTGAAGGATGAACATCACGAAACGGTAAAGGGCTTGTGAACCGAACGGTCTACAGACTAACCCTCCTCTGGGTGCTAGCGGTGAGCAAAGACTTGATTGCAATGTGCGTTACGTCAACACCCTAGAAGTCTTGCCATGCTCTATTAATAAAGGTTTACTCGTTAAATCATGTGCATGCTCATTGTGCTATCCAAGATGCCAATGCCAGGATTCATCGGGCTCAAATTGTGCAAGAGTGGTTCAGGGAGCATGAGACATCATTTTCACACATGGATTGGCAACCACACAGTCCAAGCCTTAATTCCATTGAGAATCTTTGGGATAATGTGCTGGACAGTGATGTAGTGTGGGGGGGCCTCAGGGGCGGTCGCCCCGGGCGCAATTTTCTTAGGGGATGCAAAATTTAAAAATAAATATTTTCCAACAGGGATCAGCAAGGTGTCCGCTCAAGGACAATGGTGTCCGTGAGAGGCCCTTGCACGGGCAGCTGCCGGTTTTGCAGCGCCGGCGGTGACTTAGCACTCAGCATCCGGAAGGGAGAGCCAGGACAGAAAATTCTGGTCCTGTCCTGACTCCTCCTTAACGCTGACATGAGCCACATGAAGCAGCGCAGCATTAACTGACCGAACAGCCTGTACCACGCTTGTCAGTCCCCGCTGACTGGGGGTACAGGAAGAGAGTGACTGGGTATAGTGTGGGTGGAACTATGATGGGGAATACTGGGACAGGGTGAAAGGTAGCAGTCGCGTAGCATGGGGGGCACGTGTATTTCATTGTTTTATATCAGTATTTTGTTAATATACAATTCATGTGCTTGTGGGGTAAGGGGGTCAATACTCTACTGGTAGAAGGGAATCAGGGTGTGCTACCATGTCCACAGGTTGGGGGGCACACAATTCTTGCCTTGCCCCAGGCGCTGACAACCCACGCTATGCCGCTGGTGCTGGAGAAGACTTTACGCAGCGCTGCAACTCTCCCATCATCAATACAAGATCTTGGCCACAAACTAATGCCGCTCTGGACACGAATAAATGCTTTGGCATTGCGTGAGCTTATTGAAACAATGTCACGGCGAATACGTACCTTAAAGCAATACGTGGCCTAATCAAATATTACAGTGTGTGACATTTAGGTTTTTTTGGCCTGGCAGCGTACTGCTGCAATTTTAAAGTGATGACCTCCATAGACCTCCCATTCAAACTACAGTGGGAAAAAAGTGGTTCCAATGGAAACACCAGTGGGAGCTACGGTAAAACTGACACAAAATTAGTATGACAGAAAAAACAATGGAAACCACATTAAAATGCAGTCATTTTTTTTTCCTAAAAGGAGTCTTTAGAACTCCCGAAACTCTAAAGAGGCTTTAACAAAAAAACAAGGTTAAGCAAATAAAAATATAAATAAATAAATAAAAGCAAGATGGTGACATAAAATGCACACAGCAAATCCCGGGAATACTGTACTTGCAGGCTATCCTTAATTTCACAGATGGTGGGTAGCTATAAAACGCTTCTATGTTCTTAGAACTCCCTGTGATAGTACGTAGTCATTTGATATATGCATGCCATCACCAAAATTAATGGGCTATACTGGGACGTTTCTAATCCGCATGCTCACTGCGGCTGCACTAAATGAAAGTCATGCAGGGAGAAAATGCTATTAGGGCCAGGAACTTGGAGCTATACTAAAAAGATATTATCGAATCGTAGTGTTTTAAAGAGAGGTTAATTCTTATGGGTAACTATTATATCAGGCCAATAAATAGCAGCACTCCGTGGCCCTTTAATAAACTTGGTTACTCGACTATGTCATAAGTACAATCTATAGCAACAAAAATATGCAGGTGATTCATTAGATTCCAGTTCCTGTCATTTTTGGTCTTTAATTATGGTTTTATCTCTATTTATTTCTATATATCTATCCATAGCTATCTCTATCAATCAATCTCTATATCTATCGATTTATCGATCCATATATATCTATTCTTTGTTGCATATGGGGAATGTAGAACATGAGCTCTGTAAGCAGTTTTCTGAATTGCTGGGAAGTGTAAATGACGTCTGCAACTATAAACATTCTAATTTGCAGTATGGAGGCTTTTGATCTAATTTTTTTGCCTTCCAGCTCAGCTTAAATGTGTATATAAATATATATCTATCTACCAATATCTCTCTCATATATACACTATATTGCCAAAAGTATTCGCTCACCTGCCTTGACTCGCATATGAACGTAAGTGACATCCCATTCCTAATCCATAGGGTTCAATATGACGTCGGTCCACCCTTTGCAGCTATAACAGCTTCAACTCTTCTTGGAAGGATGTCCACAAGGTTTAGGAGTGTGTTTATGGGAATTTGTGACCATTCTTCCAGAAGCGCATTTGTGAGGTCACACCCTGATGTTGGACAAGAAGGCCTGGCTCTCAGTCTCCGCTCTAATACATCCCAAAGGTGTTCTATTGGGTTGAGGTCAGGACTCTGTGCAGGCCAGTCAAGTTCATCCACACCAGACTCTGTCATCCATGTCTTTATGGACCTTGCTTTGTGCACTGGTGCACAGTCATGTTGGAAGAGGAAGGGGCCAGCTCCAAACTGTTCCCACAAAGTTGGGAGCATGGAATTGTCCAACATGTCTTGGTATGCTGAAGAATTCAGAGTTCCTTTCACTGGAACTAAGGGGAAGCCCAGCTCCTGAAAAAAAAACCCCACACCATAATCCCCCTCCACCAAACTTTACACTTGGCACAATGCAGTCAGACAAGTACCGTTCTCCTGGCAACCACCAAACCCAAACTCGCCCATCAGATTGTCAGATGGAGAAGCATGATTCGTCACTCCAGAGAGCGCGTCTACACTGCTCTAGAGTCCAGTAGTGGCGTGCTTTACACCACTGCATCCGATGCTTTGCATTGTACTTGGTGATGTATAGCTTGTATGCAGCTGCTTGGCCATGGAAACCCATTCCATGAAGCTCTCTGCGCACTGTTCTTGAGCTAATCTGAAGGCCACATGAAGTTTGGAGGTCTGTAGCGATTGACTCTGTAGAAAGTTGGTGACCTCTTTGCACTATGCGCCTCAGCATCCACTGACCCCACTCCATTAGTTTTACGTGGCCTACCACTTCGTGGCTGAGTTGCTGTCGTTCCCAAACACTTCCACGTTCTTATAATACAGCTGACAGTTGACTGTGGAATATATAGGAGCGCGGAAATTTCACGACTGGATTTGTTGCACAGGTGGCATCCTATCACAGTTCCACGCTAGAATTCACTGAGCTCCTGAGAGAGACCCATTCTTTCACAAATGTTTGTAAAAACAGTCTGCATGCCTAGGTGCTTGATTTTATACACCTGTGGCCATGGAAGTGATTGGAACACCTGATTCTGATTATTTGGATGGGTGAGCGAATACTTTTGGCAATATAGTGTATATATATATACACATCCTTCTCTATCTAGCTCTCTATTATATACAGTATATATATATATATATACACAAAGTATCTATTTATCTATCTAACCACCCCTTTCTGTATATCTACATTCTCTCTTTGTTAATCGATGTAGCTATCTATCGATAGCTATATATATATACACACTCATTTAAGTTGTGGCGGAGGGCAAAAAATTTGATTAAAAGCCTCCACAAAGAAAATAATAAAGTTTATTATCGCTGAAGTCATTTACACATCCCAGCAATTCAGAGAACTGCCCTATTTATCTGTATCTCATTCGGAGATTGATAAATAGTAAATCCTGCCTGGTTTTTAATGCTGAACAATAAATCTGAATATTCCATTGAGTTGCCGATGACAATATTACCCCCCCCCCCATTATCCTATGTTAGTGTGAAGACACAACAGCCACTCTATAAACTCAATTCAGAATATTCTTATGAATAAGATAAGACAGCTAATGTTAAGACACGAGAATTGTGTCTGTGTCGTACAGAAAAATCCTTGAGCAAGAAGAACACTTGACTCATTTGCCAAGTAAGTGCCAATGCTTTCAATACCTTGTTCTTGAACTGCACGATTTATGTGTGTAACCTATGCACATGAAGTACAATACCCCAGCAGATTGACGTAGTCTTTTATTTTCTCCACAATGCCTTGCCAACTTCTGGGCTGATCATGTTGACGACTCACTCTCATGAACTCATCCACCTCAAACAAATCCCTAGTAGAGGGTCAGCCTTTATTATCTACGTTGAGCGAGGTCCTCCATCCTTGTGCCTTATCTTCTTACAGGGTTATTCAAAGAGCTCCGACTTGGCGCTGAAATTCAGAGCACGGTTACCTTTCCTGGCCATTCGGCTACCCAGAGAGCAGGCAGTTCGCCAAATGTTGGCGAATTGCCTGCACATACAGTGCCTGTTCGAGGGCAGTGAATTCCCCATCAAGAAGCAATGGTTCGCCTATTCAGAGAACAAAAAACAGCAGTGAAAAGTTGCCGAAATGCCCTGCCATTCGGGTGCTTCATTCGACAGGTTTATTCAGGCGAATCCCATAGGCTTCAATGTTAAAAATATTTCCGTTTCAATTCAATATCTAATAAACTGTTTATTGTAATATTCTGCAGTAAAGAGTCTCTTTATTAATAGATTTTTTAGGATCTTTTAAGTATTTTTTTGCAAATTTTTTTTCCGTTTTTTAAAAAAAAATGTAAACGTCTTTTTCTTTTTTGTGTAACAACCCTTTTTATTATCATTCATTGGATTTTATATGTAAATTTCAGAAATTTTCGCTCAGTAGTTTGTTTGCAAACAGCGTTTCACTTTTCAAACATTCAAGCATACTGTTTTTTTTTCTCACTCCATTCGTCTGCTCTGCGCTCTGATCGGCTCTTGCTTGGGTTTCTCTGGCGTCTTCGGCGGGGTTAATTCAGATGTTTTTGCGGGTTTCGGTGTGCATTCGCCTGGGTTTTGCTTTGAGTGTTCGTCGGGTTTGCAGCTGGTTTTCCCTGCACTACGACGGCCCTGTGGTGCTTACTGAATACACCGCAGGGTCGCCGAAATGGGATCGCCAGATCGCACTCAATTGAAGAGAACAAAAAGTCACCGAACGTGCGGTGAGTTTTCGATTCTCTTTGAATAACCCTGTTGGTGTTAAAAGGGATACTGTATTAAAAAGTAGAGTTTCCTCTTTTGGTCGTAACCACTAGTGACCGATTTGGTGACCAACGGCCGGGAAGTTCAAAATTCCCAGCTGATGGTGATGCTGGGTGGGATTGAGGAAACTCTTCCACTTCACACAGCTTTTTTAGCCAGAATGGGGGTGCTGGGATGGGGGGGGGGTCACTCATTACATTCTGACCACTTTATAGTAAAGTGTTCAGGATGGCTAGAGAGTCCCTTTAAATTCTCTGTATAACATTGTGAAGCGCTTTACCTTGGCACATTATAAATGATGATATGGTGATAATAATGGCTGGAGAGCCAAGGTTGTAGAGTCCTGCTTTAAAGCCACGGAACTGGATTTTATTATTGGTATGAAAATAATATTGCTCTGATTTACTCATCTGAACGACACACTTAGACGCAAGATGTATAATCAACAAATCGCGGCTCGGGACTGATGGATCGCCTTTTACAGCCAGGACTGTTGGGAAATATGTTTTGTTTACTCATCTGACAGCAAAGGACAAGATGACATACCGCTATTTGTAACAGTGAGTACAGTGATTTATAATGCGCTCCATAAACTTTATTACTGCATCCAATCCTTTCCATGGCTCATATCAATGTCTTGCATAATAAAAAAATTATAGTAAAAACATTTACCCAAAATTAATTAGCCTCTAAACAGTGGCCTAGTGCCCGATTTTCATCTTCTAAGTCATTCATATCACTGAAGGTATATATTGGCTCCTCAGGAAATCTAATATATAATAATATTATTATTATTATATATTTAAGATATTATTAAAAAATATATATTTTATATTTCTCTACACTAATAGTGATGTAGAAGCCAAAATTGAATATTTTTATGGCAAAAATATAATATTAAAAGTAAATGTATATCATAATATACGTATATATGTATGTACGGAATGTTAAGGGGAGAGCACTCCGTTACAAAAACTACACCATCACAAAGCTTCACAAAATTTAAACATTCATGGTTTTCAAATATTTAACAAGATTTTACTTTTTTTTTTTCTCTCCCCTTGGTGTATTGTGTCCGTTTGTCATGAGAAGCACCAGCCCACTATGATTAGTAAATTTTGCCCTCCTGGTGTATTATATTTATATGTGAAAATAAAATGAAAAATTACATTATATATATATATGTATAAATCACGAGTATAGCAGTCTGTAGTGATACCTTTTTTATTGGACTAGCGTTACATTTAAAATACAAGCTTTCGAGAGTGATCCTCTCTTCGTCAAGTCTGGAAGCTTACTGGAAGCTTACTGATCAGAATCATAGAATTAAACATTGGGACTTTAATCAGGCACATGGTTGGGGGTGTTAGATGTTGTGAATCGCCAAATGGCATGGTCAGAGTGGGGGAAACGAAAAAAAAAAGAACAGCAAAAAAACATTAATGTGTCACAGGCACATAAGACAACGGTGATAAGATCATGACTCTTCAAAGGGAAAGTGAAAGGACAAAAAACAAAAACAAATTAAACACCAGGAGAAAGAAAACCAAGCCCCAACCAGAATTATGAATATTATGTGGCATTATTATAATGGGTTAAAAACCTGAATCTACATTAAGTCCTTGTTTTATACTGTTGAAATATGTGATCATTTTCATTTCATATGTTTTGCGTTCCCGGTGGTCTTTAAAATGTCCTTTGAGGATTTTAATTCTGAGGTTTTCGATGGAGTGGCCTGTTAGATTGAAGTGATGTCCCACCGGGGTACAATAGGTGTTTTCCTGGTGGTTCTTGATAGAGTGTCTGGACTGTTTCATCCTGAGATTTAGTTTAAGGCTAGTTTCACCAATATAGCAACCCTTATCACACGCCGTGCACTGGATCATATACAGTATACCACATTTGCAGACGTGCAAAGGTATGAGCCCTTGATGTTGTATGTGGTGTTGTTGTGCCGGGCAGTGCTGCTGTCACTTATATGTTGGCATAGTTTGCAGAGGGATTTGTTGCAGCGTTTGGTCCCATTCTGTATGTCGTCCTGTTCCTGAGTATATATATTTATATATACCAATACAAAGCCTGGTTTAGCCTTTCAGCAGTACTGAAGCCTCAGTGCAAACATCCCAGAATAATGACAAAAGTTCGAACGACAGGATGCACTTGAGGACTTGAAAAATGATAAAATCCAAAATTTATTGAATACATCGTTAAACAAATTCTGTAATCAAGCCTGACGTTTCGGCTCAAACGAGTCTTTCTCAAGGTTACAGGTACAGTGGGACAACAGCATATTTATATACAATAGCATATGTAACTCACCTATCCTGTAGCATGCCACATCGAAGGCTGCCGGTACACGTGGACCCGGCGCGCAATTCCGGTCGGCGTGCTGAAACATGACGTCATTACCGAGCGACACACGCGTTGCTAGGTACTGGTTGTCCCAGGAACGCGTCCGCGCTATATATATATATTGATATATGCGAAAAATAGTTAATTTAAAAAATATGTTTTGAAAATAATAAAAAAAAAATTTATTAAATTATTAAACTATTAATAGTAATCCAGACTTGGTGCAACCTCCATCAGTACATAAAGATCCAGTTAAATGATTTCACGTGAACCTCATACTGGGCCAATGCCAGACATACTCTTTTTTTTCAATAATGTTTTTGTACTTTTGTTATGTCTTGATAAAGGCTCAAACCGAGCCGAAATATTGTCTGATGTCAATAAAGCTGTATGCAATTATAAAGAAGACCAATGAGTGCCCCCTCACTTAAATATATATATATACATATATATATACCCTCTTCATGAAGAATACATATTTCTGATTACATTTTTTTTTCATAGCTGGTCGAAGAAATGATCCAAGAAACAGGCGTCGCAAACCAAACACGCCAGGTAAAACAATGGCTAAGCACTAGAACTAGTTGCATAAAATGAAATCATTGCGAAACCATTAAAACACCATCAGTACTAAAATTGCTAAGCCTGATATAATGAAGTATTGCATCCAGTTTACGTATATGCCAATCTAACCCATACAAGAGGATGATGGTAGGCTCCAATAGACGACTTATTATCGTACATACTCGAGTATAACGCGACCCGAATATAACGCGATGGATAGAGATTTATTATGGAAATGAGAGAATATTCAAGACTCGAATATAACGCGAGGAACATAATTATACTGTACCAGTAAACAATTAAAGTCCTTTCAGGTGTTCTCAACAGTCAGGCTACCCTCAAGCCAGGGTGCTCTGCTCTAGAATGATTGCAGTTGTTACGAAGTATGAAGCTGCCGGCCACCTGTCTTCTTTACTAGCGATTAGATGGCCGGCGGAGGTGAGCGAGGTGAAAGATTTGGCTTTTAAAGCAAGCGTGCCCTCTGGCTGTGATGGATCCGACCTCTCCCGAATCCAGGAGTTCCTGAAGTGTTTGCATTCGCTTCAACGAGACTACCGGAAGTTCCGGGAGACTTGGGATCCAGAGCAAGGCATTTTTTTTTTTTTTTTACACCCAATGCAGCTGTCTCGAATATAACGCAACCCCTCGAATTTTATGGTAAATTTTTGTCACCAAAATCTAGTGGTATACTCGGGTATCTACAGTAATCCAGGACATTCTATTACATTGATGGCAGCAGCTGAACGCTAGTTGGGATTTTTCCTCCATATTTTTACTCAGGTCTGACCTTCTGGAAAATCATTTTGCATCTCATTGTAACAATGCATCCATGTATTTCCTGTATTTTATAACTACAAGAATGTGTTATCTCGTTTTCTTATCAAAGTATGAAGCACATATCCCGGAATGCATTCTATTAATTTCAAAAGAAAAGATAATGAGTTAAAACGCACCATATAAGTCTCTAGCAACTGAGTATTTTTAATATTAGAATCTAATAAATCGCTTGCATTTCTTAAGGTTTATTTGGACAAGTGTCCCCCATTAAGCAATAGTAGGATATTGGGGTTTTACCCCTTTTATACGCAGGGGCCTATTCGTTTTTATTTAAATAACAAAGAACTGTCCCTCTACACAAAAAGTCTCTCCACATAGAATAATAATTAATAAAATAATAATAAAATAATAATAATACTAATAATAGATAACAATAATAATAAAAATAATAAATAATAATAATATATAGTTCTTGGTTCATTTCTAAGGCTGTATCACAACTTTTGATATAAACAAAAATGATCTGTTTAAATTACTTCATACAATACAAAATTTTTATTTAGATTTTCCTTTAAGGGGTTTCATTTAAGGGGTTATTCAGAGAGAGACCTAACTGTGAATTTCCCTGTACACTGCAATTTCGGGGCCATTCACTTATTCAAAAGCAGGCAATTCGCTAATTATTGGCGAATTGCCAACGAAATACAGTGTCTGTCCGACGGCAGTGAAATCCCCCATAGAGAAGCAATGGTTAATCTATTCACAGAACACCGAACAGCAGATAAATGTCAGTGAATTGCCCTGCTGTTCGTTGGTTTCATTCAACAGGTTTAATCAGGCGACTCCCATAGGCTTCAATGTTAAAAATATTCTCGTTTTAATTCAATATCTAATAAAACATTTATTCTTTTAATTTGCAGCAAAAAGTCTCTTTATTAATTTCCTTTTTAGGATTTCTTTAAGCATTTTTCGGCAAATAAAATTTTCAGATTTTTTTTAAATATCGGTCTTTTTTCCTGTAATAGACTTTTTTGCTTTTATTATTATTAATAGGACCTTATATGTTAATTCCAGACATTTTGTCCAGTAGTTTATTTGCAAACAGAGTTTAAAATTTTGAAAACTTCAATCTTTTTTTTGTTTGTTTTTTTTTGTACCCCGTTCGTCAGCTTGTCGCCTTTTCCCGACGGCTGGTCAGTTCTGTGTTCGGTGGATCATCGGCTTTTTTTAGACGCGTTCGGCGGGTTTGCAGCATATCGTTGGGTACGTTCAGCAGGTTTTCTGTGGCGTTTCGGATTGATCAGATTTTTTGGGATCGTATCGGCAGATTTTCAATGAGTTTTCTGGATCTGTTCGGCCTCTTTTCTCTGCACTTTGGGGACCCTGCGGTGAATGCTGAATTCACAGCAGGGTCAAGGAATTTGATTCCCCGATGTGCGGGGAACGAGAGATCACCGAAATGAAGGTGACATTTCGGTGCTCTCTGAATAACTCCTTTAGAGTAAAGTATTTCCTTTTTTGTTTCCCATAATTCCAAGTTGAAAAAAAGCTGTGAATTGAAAAACATACTACCAGGGTTATTCAAAGGGATCCAAATGGCTGCCGAAAGGTAACCAAATGCTGAAATTCAGTGTTCGGTTACCTTTCTTGACCCATTCGCCTATCCAGAGAGCAGGCGATTCGCCAAATGTTGACGAATTGCCTGCACATACGGTGCCTGTTTGGTGTCTGTTCGAGGGCAGTGAAATCCCCATAGCTTTGTCTATTCAGAGAACAAAAACCAGCAGTGTAACGTTGCCGAAATGTCCTGCTGTTCGGTGGCTTCATTCGACAGGTTTATTCAGGCGAATCCCATAGGCTTCAATGTAAAAAATATTCTGGTTTTAATTCGATATCTAATAAACCATTTATTATAATATTCTGCAGTAAAAAGTCTCTTTATTTATAGATTTTTTTAGGATCTTTTAAGCATTTTTCGGGAATTTTTGTTTAATTTAAAAAAAAAAAAAAAAAAAAAATTAATTTTTTTTAGTTTTTTTTCTTTTTTCTGTAACATTCATTCATTATATCTTATATGTAAATTCCAGACATTTTTGCTCAGTAGTTTGTTTTCAAACAGCGTTTCACATTTCAAACATTCAAGCGTACTGTTTTTTTTTTTTCACTCCAATCGTCTGCGGTGTCGGGTTTTTCCGGCGGTTGCTCTGTGCTCTGATCGGCTCCTGCTCGGGTTTCTCCGGCGTGTTCGGCGGGGTTAATCCAGATGTTTTGCGGGTTTCGGTTTGCGTTCGCCCTCGTTTTGTGGTGAGTGTTTGTCGGGTTTTCGGTGGCTTTTCCCTGCACTACGGCGGCCCTGTGGTGCTTGCTGAATACACCGCAGGGTCGCCGAAATGGGTTCGCCAAATCGCACCGAATTGAAGTGAACGAAAAGTCACCAAACGTGCGGTGACTTTTCGATTCTCTTTGAATAACCCTGTACATAAGATTGTAGTAGTTTCAAAATATCTTGTTTTCTGTTTCTAATTAAAGTTATGTTGATTATAAAATAAAGGAAATGAACCTGACACTTTTGTGAAGATAATTTTCACAGTTTTACGTCTTAAGAAATGATCAGTTAAACAGGAATAGCGCACGGGGATGAAATTACTGGTAGAGAAAGAGTTGTTTCTGAGCCTAATTAAATTAAACAGTTTTATGTTTATATTTTATTGGTATCTACCACTATAATTATGCAAATAGGTCTTTTACCCCTGCTCAGCATGGGAGAATTAATTATGAACACAACATAACAATGGATAAAATATTTGAGTCAATAGATGCAAACAAATGCATCAAATAATAATTATATTGAGCCCCGAGCAGTCCGGAAGCTATTTATGGAATCTTAATTTACCATGGGCGCCATCATGGAAAACCCCTAAGGTGTCACTAAAACCGAGATTGAATTAATGCTCCGAAAGACCTTCAGCGATAAATGTCTCAATGTGGCATCAATTGATTTGCATTTTGCAGAGAAACACAGTGGTTAACAATGTTTATGGATTGCAAATCTTGACATAATGTCAAGAGATGTGATGAGGAACCCTACCTGGAACTGCAGGTTCATGGTCCAACACTGTCATTGGGTAAAACCTCCTGAAATATTGTGTCCACCTATTTTATGTCAACTTACATCTTATGGAGGATAGGATCATAAAATGTTGGAAGTCTAGGGTTGTCATTATTGTCTACGGCAGGGGTTCCCATCCCTGGTCCTCAGGTTCCACTAACAGGCCAGATTTTAAGGATTACCTTGGATAATGCAGTCTGAATCCTGCAATCACTGAGCAGCAAATCATATCACCTGTGCTGTGCTTCAGATACCTAGTCTGTTAGGAGTACCTGAGGACCAGGGTTGGAAAACACTGGTCTACTGCAAAGCAGTCAAACTGGTGGTCTTGAAGGAAGATGTGGCCTTCAGACATGGGTAGAGGCTATTGATGCCTCCGTATGCAATTGCTGACATAAGCACAGTAAGTTGATTTATTTGTATGTAAAAATATGTCCCCAGGCAAAAAGATCGGATTCTTAACTTTCAGCTCATCCAAAAATTCTGAATTAGTTTTGTCTGAATTTCATTTGACTGTCGATCCAATTCATTTGAAATTCGGTAAAAATCTTGAATCGAAAAATTTATTTGCTTCTGATAAACGAGCTTGAGTTAAGTACACCAGCATATTACTGCACAACTAATGAATTGTGTAAGAAAGCCTAACCTGTCGGCAGCAGATGAGGAGTTGGAAGTCAGGATAATGAGGGGTCAGGATAATGGATGGGCTGTTGTGATGTCTATTCTCTCCCAAACCCTGTGGCCCAAAATATGAGGAAACTACTGTCTTTCATAGACTTTATTACCCAAGGCCAGTGGTTGATGGATTAAGTCAAGAAGGTCAAGTGGCCCATCTGCTCTGATTTAACCCCCCACTCCCAAACCACTGATAATAGATAGGGTGATTAGGGAGTTCGATTTCCTGCAATGCATCTGTACATTGTACTCGTGGGTACACCTACACAAAACCGTAATGAATCACAAATCACAAATGAAAATCTTTCCTGCAAATGCAAATTCATCCCTTTTTGAAAAAATTTATTGAGCTTCCCCTTGTTTATTCGTCCTTCCAATGAAGCGACAAACTCACCAGAATTCGTCTGAATCTCAAATAGTCTAAAATCAAATGTGCACTCAAAAAGTGCACCCCAGTCTCTCCCTGCGTATCACTACGCTGACCGGCCAGATCTTGCGAGGCTGGTCATTGTTGGTCAAGCATTTCCCACTGATTGTTGGTCAAACATTTCCCGCTGATTGTTGGTCAAACATTTCCCATGCCTTCAAATCGCGTTTAAACATGAGCAAAAGCGGTAAAAATTAGCTCAGCGCACAGCGGTGAAATGGCTCAGCACTCAGCAGTGAAAGGGTTAAAAACATTTTGTTTTCTTTTTTACTTTTTTTTTCATTGTTTCCTATCCCCCAGGGCAGTACCCGGACCCCCATACACCTTTTATGGCCAATATCTTGCATATATGCCCTCTTGGAGGGGACCTTAATTTTCTAACGTTTGAGCCCCATTGACTTTAATGGTGTTCGCATTGTGTTCGAGTTCGCGGTCGAACTTCAGGTGTTTGAGTTTGAATGCGAGCCGAACAAAGGGGTGTTCGATCCATCACTAATTCAGGAAATGACTCATGCTGGGATGTCCTCTCCTGCTGTTTGAGGAGTAGAAACTTAACATCACTTACGTTTTAGTTTGAAAAAAATAAATAAAAATTACAAAATATTATCTTTATTTGTTTTTCTATTCGTTGATCTAAATATTTCCTAAATGGGATTTTTTTTTTTCCAGATGTCCCAACTGACGAGACTTTGCTCGCATTGTACCCATTATTCTTACTAGAGAATGTTTTTGAATCAGCACTTCATCACAATATTATCTTCTGTCAGGAAAGGTTTTCCATCGTATTTGTCTGCATATACCGCTAGCGTGCTAAAAGAGAATTAAAAGAGGATATGTTCAAGTGCCTACAATCAAGAAACTCGATACGTATGTGCTATTCATTGTGGTTTTAAGGGTTTTCTTAGTGAAGGGCTCGACGTAGAAGACTGATACAGCAGCATTGAAATCTGAATAAGTTAGTTTAGATCTAGATCATTTTTTCTCTTTCAAGAACCCTTAGAATATCTTTATTTTTTTTGTAATGCTTTGATTAATAAAACTCCGGACCCATGCTCTATGAATATATTCCAGTGGCTTTTTCATTATTCTTGCTATCTATTAGACATGTGCAATTCGGTACAGACCTATTCAGAAATGGTCCAAAATATCGGCAATACAGATTGATCCAAATTCCGAACTGCCGATGTACGAACTGAATAAAAAAAATCAAATCAATCTGACATTTTCCGATTATAATCAGGCAGGTCTGAATGTTATCGGAAAAATTTAAATCTAAAAGGAACAGGAAAAAAATAAAAAAGACCCTAGCCCTGACCTAGCCCTAACCCTTGGACTAAATCTAACGCTAACTCTAGCCTAAGCCTAACCCTAGCCCCAACCTAACTCTTTGTCATGGCTCACGCCACCGCCACTGCAGGGAGGCCCAAACCAGTGCTGCTCTATATTGACCACCTTGGCAGCACCTTACTTGCAACACCCTGTTTGCCTCAGGCCAGTTCTGGCTCTCTGTAGAAGATCCAGGTGCTCCCACTAATGAGCCCGGCAGAGGCAGAAAATCGTGGCTACCAAAGTGGGAGCCAATCTGCCATTTGGTAATCCTCTGGGTGCTCCAGGGGGTCTGCTGTCCCATACCAGACTTTTACAAAAACGAGGGGCCACGCCAAAATAACTATAAAACAAATCTTTATTCACTGCCCAAGGGGGCTAAAACTGCAACGATTCGGCTCTAGGCCTTAGTCATGCACTAATGAGCCCTGCCCACCCATTCTCAACGGTGGAGCTCTCTAGATGCACTGCTTCTGCATTTGTCTCAACTTGGTGGAAAGTTCTCCTGATAGCCTGCTTCCTACCTCCTGTGCTTTGCTGTGTTCCCCTGTCTCTGGTATCCTGTAACTCCAGTCTCCTGTAACTAGTGCCAACTTCAGTCTCCTGTCTTCAGTGCCCAGCATCTCTGATCTACAGTGCCCCGGCATTTCTGGTCTCCTACTACCCACCATGCTCCTTATTGTGTACTATACCCTTCATCCTACTGTGTTCTGCAAACCACCGTGCCTTGACAGTCTGCTCGCTGCCTGCCAGCCATATATATACTTCAGTCTCCCTTGTCTTCAGGCAACATCCAGCCAGCCCTCTTCTTGTCCTGCCAGTCTGCTGTCTTGTGGAAGTTCTGGTATCTTACCCTCTGTGTCTTGTTGCTTCCTGCCTCTTTCCATAGTCAGCACCTTTTCCTGTCGTGCCCCTCACCATCCTTCCATACTGCTGTTTGCCTGAGATAACCACAATAAATACCCATTGGAACCTTATTTCCGTGTCTCCACTCGTTGCATCAACTGTATAGTGTACTCATACCCTCGACCCCCCTTACACCAAGATTGTGACAGTCTTTCCCTAGCCTAACCTAACCCTAGTCCTGACCCTGATCATATGGCACACAGAAAATGCCACCTTAAGCCTAGACCTAACATAACTCTAACCCTAGGACTAAACCTAGGACTAACCATAGCATAAGCCTAACTTTTACCCTAACCAAACTCTAGCCCTAATCCAAATCAAATGACACCCAGAAAATGTCACCTTAAGCCTAACCTAACCCTAAACCTAACCCTAGCTGTCACCCAAGCACTAACTCTAGCACCCTAACCAATTTTTCTACGTATTATCAATAAAGGTTTCAAATATCTGAAACGGCTGAATATATTGGACGTTTCCGATATTCCGAATCAGCTAATTCTGATTATTTTCTAATCTGATATTTTCCGGTTCCAAGACAATCCAGACCAAACCAAACCAAATTGTTTCAGCGCTGTACATGTCTAATACCTATTGTATTCCCCATGTGTGCTTATGCAAACCACGGCTTTCTACTATTTGTTGTGAAACGTGATATGCCAATGGCATTCCAAATTAACACTTTTTGACATTTTTTTTCACCCAAAATTCAACTGGAATGCAAAGAAAATGACAGGCACCAGATACCACTCAGCTTCATTTATTGTAAAATAAATATAAAAATAATAAAATAAAAATGCTTTCAATAAAACCTAACATTTCCTTCTCCGATGTGAAACGCTCGAAGCATGAACCAAGACGATTTATCTTCGTTGTCAGCTAATTTTTACAGACGTGGGACATGTTTCTTCATTTATGTGGCCTGACATCCCGGAGACTATTGGTAGGTTCATTTTCCATTTAATTTTGCATGCACGGGAGAGACAAAGAGCTAACGGACACACTGTCTAACCAAGACGCATAAATCAAGTGTGTTATTTGTTTGGTTCTTCAGAAAAAAAAGCAAACATCACAAATCTTAATTTAAAATAAATTATTCTGAAAATTCCTTTACTCCCCCGGCTACATTTCTATCCTGGTTGTATGAATGTGACTTTGAGAGCATGTCGACTGATGCTTCTTGAATGGGGAAGTTCTGGCATGAAGCACAGTTTGCTTATAGTGATACCTTATGTAAAGTTGCTCCGTACATGGAAGGTTAGTCTTTGGTTTTACAGGTCGAGTACACCTTAATCATAATGTTTGGGATCTAGAGCACCCTTTTTCCGGAAAACGTAGGACCCCAAGCATTCTGGATTTCATATTCTACTGGATTTCAGAATCCAGGAATATCCAATGTTGAGCAAGGAGATTACGTCAGAAAAGCCTTGATTACCTTCCTGCTGCAGCAAACAGCGTGTATGGGAGTGCTATGTAGGGCTTCTTCATGGACATGCTGCTCAATGGCAGCGTGACTCCAAGCAGCATGTTACACATTGGGGCTGCCCAGAGACTCCCAGCATGTCCTTCCACCTGCTGCAGCTATTGGGAGTCTTGACTGGTCCAGACAGAGCACCCATAATCCAGAATTACTAAAATCCAAAACTTCTAATTCTCTGAGTCTTACGGATATTCGAATTTCGGATAAGAGGTGCCTGACCTGTACTATTATGAAGCAACAGAAACCACAAACAGATTAGGGGGTATCAGAAGGGATACTATCCGAAGGGAGCTGTGGATGACATTTTACGAGATCTTACCAAAACATATTGTACATACAGGAGATCATATTGTATATTAGATAGTAAAATAACGCATGTGTCGTATTATACTTTAACCCCTTCTCTACCATGGTCGAGTTTACTCGATCTTCAAAAGCTCCAGCATCGAGTAAGCTTGACCTGATCATATTCTGGAGCAATGCAAAGGAATTTTGTTTACCGAAAACAAAATTCCTTTGAAAAAGCGCTTCCAGAATGTGCCCTCAAACTTTCAACACCTTGGACATTTCATCCAAGGTGCTGAAGCTGTTTGAAAAGCTTGAGGTTCCATTTTATCCTTCAAGGAAACACTGATCTTCAGCTGTATTATTATGCATGTAGTAGCACCTGGCAACCTGGGTCTCTGACAGTCCAATTTTTTTGTTGTTGAAAAAAGTGAATGTAGTCCTGCGATACTTTTGGGGGAAGGTCACAGATCTGGACATCACACAAAGTGTGCCCACAGGTAAGTGCTTGTTACCCCTTGAGTGATGTCAGAGGTAAACACTCTTGTAGATAAAAAGATATGTTAAAGAAGTCCAACAGAGAAAGAGAGCCAGACAAAAGTGATAAAATATGTGTCATTGTGAACAATCTACACATCGTGACCACTTGGTCAGACTGGTCGGTCGGTAGTCACGATGTGTAGATTGTCAAGGTGGTCAGACTGTGTGGAGTGGCCCCCTCCTGCTTGATTTGTCAGGAAACACTGTGTGAAGCAGAGGAGTTTCCTCCACAGTCATGCTTATCATCAGCCAACCGGGACTTTGAGTTTGGCGGTAGTCGGTCTCCAGATCATACACTGATGGTGTCAGCATGCTGTGCGTGCTGACATCATCCTCTCTCCCAGAAAAGAAAAGTGTCGCGGTCTACTGCCGGTGGGAATCTCCGCTCAATCGCGAGGGCTCTGCAAAGGTGGGGGCACCGTAACCCCATTTTTTGGAGTATCATCCTCTCTCTGACCACCTGCAATAGCAAGTTTAACGAGAAAGGCAGCAGATAAGTTGGTTCTGCACGTGCAGCTCCAATCCATCATTCTACTCAGGCGCTATGGAGCTTGTGTGTAAAAGTACATGAATTCCAATCGATACGCAGTTTGAGGATTCTATGCATCGCAAATGCATAGGTAATCAAATCGCATAGAAAAGCTGCAAAGACTTCGGCATTTTGTAAGCCCTGAGCTGATGGAGATGAGCAGCTTGTTCCAAGGGAGAAAAGGTGAGTTTTTACACCTACAGTTGTGTTCAAAATTATTCAACCCCCACTGAAATTGAGTGTTTTGGCCAGTTTGACATTGATTTTGATCATTCAGTCATCTTGCTTACAATTAAATCAAAGAGGCACGTGTAGGTCAGACAATTATAACATAACATTTATAATGAAATAACCACAAATGTCTTTTCTGTGCTCACATCATTATCAGTTTTATTCAACCCCAAGTGACATTCAATCTTAGTACTTAGTACAACATCCTTTTACAGTTATAACAGCTTTTAAACGTGAAGCATAGCTTGACACAAGTGTCTTGCAGCGATCTACGGGTATCTTCGCCCATTCGTCATGGGCAAAAGCCTCCAGTTCAGTCACATTCTTAGGCTTGCGCACTGCAACTGCTTTCTTTAAGTCCCACCAGAGGTTCTCAATCGGATTTAAGTCAGGTGACTGCGATGGCCACTCCAAAATGTTCCAGCCTTTAATCTGCAACCATGCTCTAGTGGACTTGGAGGTATGCTTGGGATCATTGTCCTGTTGAAAGGTCCAACGTCTCCCAAGCCTCAGGTTTGTGACGGACTGCATCACATTGTCATCCAATATCTCTTGGTACTGAAGAGAATTCATGGTACCTTGCTCACGCTGAAGCTTCCCTGTACCTGCAGAAGCAAAACAGCCCCAAAGCATGATTGACCCCCCGCCATGCTTCACAGTAGGCAAGGTGTTCTTTTCTTCATAGGCCTTTTTCTTCCTCCTCCAAACATAGCGTTGATCCATGGGCCCAAACAGTTCTAATTTTGTTTCATCAGTCCACAGAACACTATCCCAAAACTTCTGTGGTTTGTCCACATGACTTTTGGCATACTGCAGTCGACTCTTCTTATTCTTTGGAGACAGCAAGGGGGTGCGCCTGGGAGTTCTGGCATGGAGGCCTTCATTACGCAGTGTGCGCCGTATTATCTGAGCTGAAACTTCAGTACCCACATCTGACAAATCTTTTCTCAGTTCCTCAGCAGTCACACGGGGACTTTTCTCCACTCTACGCTTCAGGTAGCGCACAGCAGTCGAAGTCAGCATCTTCTTTCTGCCACGACCAGGTAGCGTTTCAACAGTGCCCTTTGCCTTGAATTTGCGAATGATGCTTCCTACGGTCTCTCTTGGTATGTTTAACATCTTTGCAATCTTCTTATAGCCATTGCCCTTCCTGTGAAGAGTAATCACCTCTTCTCTTGTCTTCCTGGACCATTCTCTTGACTTCACCATGTTTGTAACCACACCAGTAAATGTCTAGAAGGAGCTGAGTATCACAGTCATTTTAAAGCTGCCTAATTGGTGCTTATTATGCTTTATTGCTGCTCCGTGACATCCACAGGTGTTTTCAATACCTGATTGAAAACACTTGAATGAACCTCTGTTCTTCAGAGTGGTAGTCTTTAAGGGGTTGAATAATTGTGTCAATGAAGAATTCACAAAAGAAACATTTACTACTGTATTACAAAACCAATTGATGTCATTTTAGTTGCATATGGTTCTTTAAAAAGTCCTTGTAGGATTTCATTCTGAATACAATTACAAATGTACACTAAATTCCCTAAAACCCTTTACAGCATTGGGGGTTGAATAATTTTGAACACAACTGTAAATAAAAAATATAGAAAAAAATAATTGGACAGATGCTGTCGGCAACATATGCCCAATTATTGAAGCGCAAAAAAAAGGAGGGGGTAGCTGTAAGTTTCATTGCAATGCCCCTTTAAATAAATTAAGGATTTTCGTAAAGTTCAAATAATTGGATGGCAGTCACTGTCCAAATATATCATCTTTGTTTTTTTTTTACTTAAAACATAAGCAAATAGTTTAATATTTAGGACGCCAAAGTGTACAGCCTGATATCTCAGTCATTAGCTCAATTAATACGGAACCAGATGCTAATTTACAAAAATGAAGACAATTGATTGTTTTGTTTAACCGCAAGTCTAACAGCTGAGAGTTCTGGAATGTTTTGGGGATTAATCTGCCAAGAAATGAATATGTCAAAGAGAATCTGAGGATTAAACACTAATTACTGTCTGGAAATTGCAATAAATATACCATTATCATAATAAAACACTATTATTGGGACTGTCACCTAGATCCAAGTCTATGAGAAGTATTTAGCGCCTGTAATCATTTACATTATCAATTATTTGTCTTGAAAGCATAGAAAAAACATTTTCATTCTTTATTCACATTTACTATACTAGAATGATAATTAGATGGTTTTTGTTTTGCTAATGAATAAAAGAATAAGGTAATTAATTAAACGACACATATCTCCCAGGTAGCCTAGATTTCCATTTTGTGTTTACTTATCAGAATTTAAGCATGAAATATAATATCACATGTTTGTTCCATGAGAGCTATTGTATGGGAAAAAAATATCTATTTATCTATTATATTATCTATTGTACTGATATGTCATATTATCTATGTATCCATCTAACTAATTCATCATTCTCTTTCTATCATATTATCTATCTACCTACTGATTGATTTATCATATTATCTGTATATCATAGTATCTATCCATCTATCAGATCGTTCTATCCACCCATCACATCTAATCTATATATCTAATTTATCATATTATCTGTATATCATAGTATCTATCCATCTATCAGATCCTTCTATCCACCAATCTCATCTAATCTATATAAATATATATATATATATATAATTTATAGGGTTGCACCGATACTAGTATCGGTATCGGGGCCGATACTGGGTACTGCAGGAGTACTTGGTACTCGTGCAGTACCCCCCTTTTTTTTTTTCCGATACCGGAAGCCGGCATTGAGCCGGCATTGAGCCGGCTTGCCGGCATCCGAGGGGCTGCGGCGGCTGTCCGAATGCTCTATCGGCATTCGGACAGCTGCCCCTGGAGCTGCTCACCGCAATACTTACCTTCCTGGGCGCCGCCGGGAATGTTTCCGCGCGTGCGCTCGTTGGAAGGACCCCAGCCACGACCACGTGGGACCATGTGATCCCGGCTGGGGTCCTTCCAACGAGCGCGCGCGCAGAAACTTTCCCGGCGTCGCCCAGGAAGGTAAGTATGAACACAGTGAGCAGCTGCAGGGCCTGTTCGAATGCCGATAGAGCATTCGGACAGGCCCTGCAGCTGCTCTCCGCGATGATACTTACCTTCCTGAGCGACGCTGGAAAAGTTTCCACGTGCGCGCTCGTTGGAAGGACCCCAGCCGCAATCACATGGTCCCACGTGGTCGCGGCTGGGGTCCTTCCAACGAGCGCACGCACGGAGACATTCCCGGCGTCACCCAGGAAGGTAAGTATCGTCGCGGGGGGGGATCCATGAGCTGGGGGGCATACCCATGTGTGAGCTGTGGGGGCATATCCATGAGCTGGGGGGCATACCCATGTGTGAGCTGTGGGGGCATATCCATGAGCTGGGGGCATACCCATGTGTGAGCTGTGGGGGGCATATCCATGAGCTGGGGGCAATATCCATGTGTGAGCTGGGGGGCATATCCATGAGCTGGGGGCATACCCATGTGTGAGCTGGGGGCATACCCATGTGTGAGCGGGGGGCTTATCCATGAGCTGGGGGGCATATCCATGAGCTGGGGGGCATACCCATGCTGTGAGCTGTGGCTGGGGGGCATACCCATGTGTGAGCTGTGGGGGGCATACCCATGAGCTGGGGGGCATACCCATGTGTGAGCTGTGGGGGGCATATCCATAAGCTGGGGGGAAATATCCATGTGTGAGCTGGGGCTGGGGCAAATCCATGTGTGAGCTGGGGCATATCCATGTGTGAGCTGGGGCATATCCATGTGTGAGCTGGGGCAAATCCATGTGGGAGCTGGGGCATATCCATGTGTGAGCTGGGGCATATCCATGTGTGAACTGGGGCAAATCCATGTGTGAGCTGGGGCAAATCCATGAGCTGGGGCAGTATGAATATATATTTATATCTGGGGGATATACATGTGAGCGGGGGGCATTTTTATATGGTCTGTTCTTATTGGAAAGCGTCACATGACATTAAAGAAAAGTATCGGTACTCGGTATCGGTGAGTACTTTTAAAAAGTATCGGTACTCGTACTCGGTCTTAAAAAAGTGGTATCGGTGCATCCCTAATAATTTATCATATTATCTGTATATCATAGTATCTATCCATCTATCAGATCGTTCTATCCACTCATCACATCTAATCGATATATCTAATTCATCATATTATCTGTATATTATAGTATCTATCCATCTATCAGATCTTTCTATCCACCCATCACATCTAATCTATAAATATATATATATATATATATATAAGTTATTATCTGTATATCATAGTATCTATCCATCTATCAGATCCTTCTATCCACCCATCAGATCTAATCTATATATCTAATTTATCATATTATATGTATATCATAGTATCTATCATCTATCAGATCTTTCTATCCACCCATCAGATCTAATCTATATTTCTAATTCATCATATTATCCATATATCTCTCCAATTTATCATAATTTCTGTACATCATGGTATCTATCCATCAGTTCTATCTAATTTTACGGATTTGTCATATTATCTAATTTATCATATTATCAATATATCAATCCATTTAACACATTATGTATCTATCGTAGTATTGATCTTTCTATTCATCATCAGATCGGCTATCATATTTTCTATCTATCCATCTGATTTATCATTATCTTTCTATTTATCTGATTTATCACATCATCTATCTGCCTATTGATTATCATATTATCTGTATATCATAGTACCTATCCACTCATCAGATCTATCTATATATCATCTATCTATTGTCTATTCTATCCATCTCTCTCTCTCTCTTTATATACATAGGTTACGGTTAAAGCCTGAAGTGCGGTTCATTTTAGGATTACCAGGATAATCCTGACATTACCCAGGCATCATTAGCAAAAGTCCAAAGTGAAGTGAAATTTCAGAGTTTACCCGGGTAATCTGCAAAGTATCCAGATGCCTCTGGGTACTCCGCTTTTCTGCACTGTTTTAACCAGGTAATTCGTACATTACCCTAGTGTTGCTGGATAAAGTGTGATGTGGAACGAAACATCGACTTTATCCGGGTAATCTGCAAAGTATCCAAACGCCTCTGGGTTCTCGGCTTTTCTTGGGTTTTCAGCAGGTTACAGGTGACTGAATTCCGAGGATTACCCGGGTAAAGCTGCAAACTGTTACCTGCCTGATAACAAAATTGTGCTTTTTTTATTTTTAATGAAATTGTATCCACAGTCACAAACCTCACTAAATAACCGTCATGTGACTCTGTGCATTAATTGTCTGAAAATTAATTTAAGAAGATAAATATATTATATAAAGAGTAACCTGATGGTTATTATGTTTTATAAATGATATATAAGCACATATGACACATAATAAAGATCATGTAACTCTTTCACATTCACATAAGAAACATATCCTGTTACTCTGTATATTCATTATATCCGCAATACATTTTAATGTTTGTCTTTTGTCATTTTTATTGATAATATCCATAGATAATAGCAAAATTCACTGTTATCCAAGCAGGGTTGGATGCTCTGCAGATTACCCAGGTGAAGCTGTGGATAGTCCTCAGATTACTCAGGTGAAGCTGTGGATAGTCCTCAGATTACTCAGGTGAAGCTGTGGATAGTCCTCAGATTACCCGGTGAAGCTTCAGACTTGCACATTATCCGGGTAAAGTGTGGATTTTTCACCTCTTCCAGACTGTTACCCAAGGGCAGTCGGTTAGTCCTAAGATTACCCGGGTAAAGTCTGAAATTTTAATTTTTTTTGCAGCTTTACCCAGTGGTTTTGGGTAATGTCAGGACTACCCGGGAAATCCTAGGATTTACCCGTAACATATATATAGTTATGGTTTATTATTGCAGAAGTCATTTACACATCTCAGCAATTCAAAGAACTGCATCACAGAGCACTTGTGCTAGATTCCCCATGTGCAGAAAGGAACTCTGGGTAAGACATGCAAATTACACCTGTCTCATTTTTTTGCATCCTATGTCTGTTTTCACACAGAACCCTCTAATCAATGCCACGCCATAGAAGATGCCTTTTTTTTTAGCAGAGATCAGGTTTATGAGCTCTGTGATGCATATGGGGAATGTGTTGCAGTTCTTTGAACTGAAGAAAAAGAGGGGAGATTTCATTTAACCAGCCCTCCCTTGTCACGTACAGGGGAGGGGGGTTATCAGTCCCTACATACACTCCTGACAATCGGAAGCGTTCAGGATAAACATGAGCTGCCGAGCGCTTCCGATTCTTTGCCTGCCACTGCAGGAGGAAGGAGGAGCATCATGCTCTCTCCTGTTAGTTCGGACTGGCGGTGAGGTGCTGGTACCTAGTGGTGAGGTGCCGGTACTGAGTACTGGCAAGTGTCCCCTGAAAAAAAGCCCTGGGTTAGGGTTATATAAATAATATGATTTATCATGATATCTGTATATCCTAGTACCTACTATTAGGGATGAGCCGAACACCCCCGTGTTCGGTTCGCATTCGAACTCGAACAATTTCAAAAGTTCGAGTTCGAACGCTAACACGAACCGAACTCAATGCAAGTCAATGGGATTCAAAAGTTCGATTTTTAGAGTGCCCTGCAAGAGGGCATATATGCTACATGTTTGCCATAAAAGGTGTGTGGGGGTCCGGGTAGTTCCCTGGGGGACAGGAAACAAGGACAAAAAGGAAAAAAAATAACGTTTGTAGCGCTGTGTTTAAAACAGACTGTTCTGCTGCATTTACTTGCAATGGCCACCAGAGGGAGACAGAGACCATGCTAAGATTATGCTGGACAAACACAGAAAACATTGGGACTACATTTCCCGGCATGCTTTGGGGGCAGACACAGGAAGTGGGTGGGACACAGACACTTACATCCTGAGCCTCGTGGAGAGAGCTGGCAGAGCGCTCCAGGGAGTGGGAGAAGCAAGACCCAGTGCTGCAGAATGTGACAGTGACCAGGCCGGAGCGCAGCTGGGGCCTGACAGAGCTAAAGACTGGGTTATTCAGCCTTACCAGAGGAAGACCCAGTGATTCACAGGAATACCCACGCTGATACCAAGTGAGCAAGAGGGCCCCGAGTTAGGAGCACCGCAGATCGATCGGACAGGGAGAGCAGGCGGTGAGCTGGACATCTTGCAGCAGCTACAGAAAGGCAAGACAGCGGATCCGGTAGCCCAGAGAATCCCAGCCAAGATCGAGCGGAGAGACGTCCTGGGTCGAGGGGAGCATCAAGTATCTGGCGGATGGGTGAGAGTCCTTCCAGGCCGTTGTGAAAAATAAAAGCACGCTGCTGTTTGTTTCCAAAGCCCACAGGGCCCCAACTTGACTAGTCGAAGATACCTCATAAGCAATTCACTGGCCAGTTGAATATTGTACCCGGGTACCATCACACGCACACACCTACATTCTTTGGGACATAACCTGTACGGGACTCACTCCCCAACCACAAAGGGGGTTAAAGATATATTTTTCTCTTTTCCGCTGCGTGTTCCTCGAATTACGAAGCATCGTATTTCTTTTCCGCTGCGCGTTTCCCGCATTACGAAGTACTGTAAATATATATACGAACACCGTGTTATTCATTATATGCCATTTGTTCTAGTAAACTATATAATTTATAAAATCCACGACGGTGCTGGAGTATATTTATTCCCTAGTGCGGGGAGACTGACCCGAGGTTCAATTTCAGCGGCTCCTCCGGGAGTGAGCGCTACACGTTTTTAAAGGAACAGTGAGTTTTCCATGAAATAAGGTTTAAAAATAAAAACGACAAAAATTCCTTCAAATATCGTGCTTAGGAGGTCCCCATAACCTGCCCGTAAAGTGGCGGATTTTTCGGATGTATAGAAACATTTAAAAACAAAAAAATTACATTTCAAATTACGGTAAATGGTTTTCCTTTAATCTATTCATAAACAACTGCTTGGGGCGGCAGCCTGTATGAAAAGACATTTTAGGACAAGCAGAACAAGTTTAGTGATTTTTTGGCTAAATTATTGTGAAACGTTTGCAAGCTTTGGATGAAAGTAACAATAGGTGCTTTAAAATTGGGCCTTGTAGGCAACAGTGCCGTCACACCGTAACCCCTCTGTGGTATTGTGGAAGAGTGCAGGGTTGGACCCTGCGGTCCAATAATAAAATGATATAAATCTGGTAATATAGGCGTCAGTGGCAGTGCACCCAAATATTGTGCCTTTGGTGGCAGCAAGTGACTTCACACCGTGAGTAACCCCTCTGGTATTGTGGAAGAGTGCAGGGTTGGACCCTGCGGTCCAATATTAAAATTATATGAATCTGGTAATATAGGCGTCAGTGGCAGTGCACCAAAGTATTACTGCGCTATAGTGTATGGCTTGATGGAAGCGCACCAGCAGTAACAAGCAGCGGAATATACCAGACAGGGGCACAGAGCGAGAGTAGTTGTTATAACAAAACCAGCTCAACAAGGTTTAGGCACTAGTACTGCGCTACTGTATATGGTGAGAATTGGCGCATACCAGTCCCGGCGGCTCTGCGTCATCACACCGCGCCCTGCCCCCTGATCACTCACAGCTGCGCCAGGTGCCATCGGAGCTCCTGGCATTCGGCCAGCTGGCGGCACCATGCTTCCGGGGCCCCCCCGATCGCCACCCGGGGCCCTGGATGTCACAATATTACAATCCAAACGCAAACGGGTTAAGTAACCAAATTTGTAAGAAGAATAATTAATGCAGCATATGAATCCTCACACTGCCAGGCAGCACCTTAAGGCCCGGTTCACACCTAAGCATTTTACAGCGCTTTCCTGCATACTGTAAAACGCATAAACAGGGAAATCCCATCATTTGCTATGGGACCCATTCACACCTGGGCGTTTTACAGCGCACAGGAACGCGCTGTAAAACGTCCTACACCCAAAGAAGTACAGGAGCTTCTTTGGGGCGTATTGCAGCGCGTTCACTCTGCAGTCTATGGCCGTGAACGCGCTGCAATGCACGTTCGCATGTTTTTTTTACGTTTCGCGATACACGTGTTAAAAAAACGCACGTATTTTGCGCGTAAAAAAACCCACAGGTGTGAACCCAGCCTTACAGTATAATTAATGCAGCATATGATTCCGCACACTGCCGGGCAGCACCTCTACAGTTCGTGGATCCAGGAATCAGGTGAGTATTAGAAAAAAAAAGGTTTTATTTTATGTTGCTGGGGACATTTAAAAATGTCCTCGGATTTTGTTTTTTAAAAAAATGTGTCGCCTTACCTTAGCCTGGTGGTCAGTGGGGGCTCCCTGGATCCTGGTTGTGGGGAAGGGGGGGTCTGCCGTGGCTCCTTGCCTGGAGTCCCTGCGCCACCTCTCTGCCACATGCACCCTGCAACCTGGATCCTGGTTGGGTGGAAGGGGGGTCTGCCGTGGCTCCCTCCCTGGAGACCCTGCGCCACATCTCTGCCACATGCACCTGGCTGGCCAGCCCGCATAGTCGCAGCTCTGTAATCTTGTGGCCGCATGCTCCTCAAGGGAGGGAGGCTCCGGCAGGCTGCCCTCTACAGTGCCTGATTTAGAGGGCCTCGTCTGCCTGATGTTTTAGCAACAAGAATGTTTTATCTCATAGGCTTCAATGTTAAAAATATTCCTGTTTTATTTCAATATCTAATAAACCATTGCTCATAATATTCTGCAGTAAAGAGTCTCTTTATTTTTTTGTTTTTTAGGATTTTATAAGCATTTTAAAAAAAAAAAATCAAAAATCTTTTTTAAAACTTTTGACGAACATCCCAAAAAGTTCAAAGTTTGCGAAATTTCGAACTTCCAAAGTTCCAATCGAACTCCAAACCGATCGAACCGAACAGCTCATCCCTACCTACTATCCATCCATCAGATCTTTCTGACCACCCATCAGGACTATCTATTGTCTATTCTATCTTTCTAATACACACACATATATATATATATATATATATATACACACCCATATATATGTGATCTATATGATTTATCATGTTATCTTTCCATCTATTTCTATCTAATCTATCAGGGTTATTCAGAGAGCGGTGAAAAGCAGGAGAATGACCGGAGAATGGAAAATTCTAGGTTAAATTAGTCAAACCAGAAAAATTCTCCCTTTCATCTCACTTTCCAAATCGGCTATTTTGACCTAGAATTTTCCATTCTCCAGTCATTCTCCTGTTTTTCACCGCACTCTGAATAACCCTGCCTCTCTTAGTTTTGTATTTCTGAAGACTCCTGTAAAATCTTGTTTTTCAGACTATAGAAACAGTAAATAAAATGTACTATTAGTCCCAGTCAGGATAGACATTTCTGTTAAACAGATTTGACTCTCAGTCTCTGGGATTATTTGGATTTTGACAAATCAGATGAGATTCGGCGATAACATTTGCATTGTGTTTTAGCCCGTTCGCAATGTATGAGAGGCTGAAAAACACTGGGTCGTTTATAATTGGAGAAAGGGTGGGGATTTTACAGTTTTAACTTTTCACCAAGTAATTGCATTGAAATACTGTGTGCTGATACACATGAATAGGTTTTGTTTATGCACAGTTATTTTGCGCTTGCGTTCGCTCCAGTTAATTGTATTACAAGTAACGAGGAAGTGAAATATTAAAAAAAAAATTCACAAGTTTCACAGATATTTTCATTACATGTCTTGGAAATTGATAGTTGCTTATATTATGAAGGCCTGAAGCAACTCGGGCGTAGGGCCCTTAAGTTGCCGCTGATGCCAGAGGCCTGTTCAATACCTCAGCAGCTGCTGAATTGCTGCAGCGCAGCAATTCAGTTTGCTGCAGCAGTGTCGTTGAACCCTTTGGATGCGAATTTTGAATCCAAAATGGCCGACGATTTCTTAATGAAAAATTCAGATTGTTTTTCGGATCACTCGGACAAAATATAATAAAGAGAAGCAGTCAGCACAATTCCGTTTGGTACGCACACACCACAAAATGATAGTTTTTAATGAATAAACGTTATGTTTACTTCTGAAACAATATATAAATTGAACTGTAATATATGTCTATGTGCAGGGGGAAATAATAAATAAATATTTTGTGCTTTGGTGAACAAAAACCTCAAAATTAACATTGCTGTACGGAATTATTACTTGCTTCGAGGCGGCGGCCATCTTGCTGTACAGGAATTGTTACTTGCTTCATGGCGGCGGCCATCTTTAAAACATCACACTCAGCATCTCCTCGGGTCGCTGCAAGTGCTAGGTTAGCACTGCTGAGCGCTGAGCGGTTGAACGGCGTTCAATGGCAAGTTGCTAACTTAGCACTTGCAGCGGCTGAGGTATTGAATAGGCCTCTGGACTCAAGGAGGATTTTATGTCCTCGAGTGAGCGCGTGTGGTGGATTGAGCGGGAAGTTTCAGGGGCGGAGTTTCAGGAGTCTCTGCACGCCTTTTTTTCCTGAGGTAAAGCTGAGGTGAAATCCCCGCCCTCCCCCTTTTTTTATTTGTTTATGGGAAGAGATGGTTTTGTTTGGGGTTTTTTGGTTTTGTATGTTTTCCCCCTTGTCACAGCGGGGGCTTGTAGGCAGTGCTGGGGTAGGGGGGTTCCTTTATTTAGGTGATTTATGGACCTGATGGTTGAGAGATGGGAGGAATTTGTAGTTGGTTGGTTTGGAGGGTTATGGTGGTTGTGTGGAGTCCCCTGTCAGCACTGTATTTTTTGGTTATGGCAAATTTTATGTTATGGTTATTTTATATTGTGTGGGGGTTTTAGCTGTGGCCTATATATATATAATAAATACATATATTACTCCACAGTCAAGTAGTCGTGTCTTTTTGTGTGTGTATTTATTGCCTCCTTGCGTGCGACACGGTCATCAGAAGGCGACTTACGCTTAAACACAAGAATTATGTAAATATTAAATAAATAATATTAAGTACTGGAGCGTTATTAGAAATGTAACCTTTAGTTTTGTTTGTAATTATCACACACACACACACAGACACATATATAAAATAAAGTTTATAATAGTAATAATAAAGTTTATAGTTGCAGAAGTCATTTACACATCCCAGCAATTCAGAGAACTGCTTACAGAGCTCATCTGCTACATTTCCCATATGCAGCAAATGACTCTGGGTAGGATATGCAAATGAAGTCTGCAGCGTCTGACTTTTTCTGCATCTAAGCTCCGTAATAACACAGAACCCGCCTTGTCCAATGACATGCCGTATTAAAAGGCTTTTTTAAGTGTAGCGCTCACTCCCGGAGGAGCCGCTGAAAATGAACCACGGGTCAGTCTCCCCGCACTAGGGAATAAATATACTCCAACACAGTTGTGAGTTTTTATCATTTATATAGTTTACTAAAATATTTGAGCAGATGTTGAAACACGGTATTCACAAGTATTATTACAGTATTTTCGTATCACGGTAAAACGCGTAGCGGAAAAGAAACGAAACACGAGGCTTCGTATTTCGGAAAATAAAATATTCGCAACCGAACATAAAAGCAATGCAATTTCCCGATAATTCAGAAAAGGGGACACGTAGCAAAAACCCCGAACATACAATCCCTTCGTATTACGGTAAACGCGCAGCGGAAAAAGAGGAAAAATATATTCGGAACGTATCTTTATCTGTAACCCCCGTTCCGATTCGTAAAAGGAAATGAATCCTGCACAAGTTAAGTCCCAGAAGGTGAAAGGTGTATATGTGTGTGTGTGGTACCCGGATACTGTTCAACTGGCCAGTGAGTTTATTAAAGGAAGGTCTTCGACTAGTCAGTTGGGGCCCTGTGGACTTTAAAGAGAAAACAGCATCGCGTCCTTTAATCATAAAACAGCCTTGGAGGCCTCTCACCCATCCGACGATTGCTTTAGGCTCCGCTGACCCAGGACGTCTCTCCACCCGATTTTGACTGGGGATACTAGCGGCCGGATCCGTTGTCTGACTTCATGCAGCTTGTCCAGCTCACTGCCTGCTCTCCGTTCGAGTCCGCCGGTCTGCAGCAATGTCTGGGCTCTGGCAAGTCTCCTTCTCCTCAGGTTGAGTGACCCAAACAGGAATAACAGGTCTCCCTCGGGCTTTGGCCTAGGTTCTCCCGCGATCTCCTCAGTGCGTCTGCTTTTCCTGTTCCCTGGCGCGCTCTGGACTTTCTCTACGAGGCAGAGGATGTAAGTGTCCAGTCCCCACCCACTTCCTGTCTTCTTGCAAAGCATGCCGGGCATTGTAGTCCCAATGTCCAGTATCTCTGATCGCTATAGTCTCCATCTTGTGGCCAAAAATAGGTACTGCCACAGCAAGATTTTTAACACAGCGCTACATAAGCAAAGGCTATTAATCTGCCATAAAACCGCCGCCTCGAACGTAAAAACTGACGCAAAACCGCCGAATAAACACTGAAAGCATCTGAAAACAGCCGACGATCCGCCAAACACAGCACTGACCAGCTGCCGGGAAAAGCAGACATGCCGACGAAAGGTGTTAAAAACCAATAAAGAACGATTGAAAGTGTCAAATTTGAAATGCTGTTTGCTAAATAATTACTGTGTGAAAATGTCTGGAATTAACATATAAGGTCATATAAATAATAATAAAAAGGTCTCTTACAGAAAAAATAAATAAATCTGCCTTTTAAAAAAAGTGTTAAAACAATTTGCTGAAAAAAATCCAGAAAAATGTCTAAAAAAGTTGTAAAAAAAATAAATAAAGAGACTTTTTGCTGCAAATTAAAATAATAAACGGTTTATTAGATATTGATTAAAAACGAGAATATTTTTTACATTGAAACCTATGGGATTTGTCTGATTAAACCTGCCGAATGAAACCACCGAACATCAGGGCATTTCACTGACATTTCTCTGCTGTTCGGCGTTCTCTGAATAGATTAACCATTACTTCTCTATGGGAGATTTCACTGCCATCGAACAGGCACTGTATTTTTCTGGCAGTTCGCCAAAATTTGACAAACTGCCTCCTTTCTGAATAGCCGAATGGCCCTGAAATTACACCGTCCGGGGAAATTCACTGCTTGGTGCAATTTCGGGGCTAGATCGTCTCTCTGTGAATAACCCCTATAGTCATATAGGGTTATTCAGAGAGATTTGAATAGTCACCGCACTTTTGGTGCCCTTTCGTTCCCCGCACTTCGGGGCGATTCGGCAATTCTAGTTTGCCAACGTTGCGGTGTATTCAGCAAGCACCGCAGGGCCCCCATAGTGCAGGGAAAACTCGCTGCAATCCGGCCGAACACTTGCCGAACACTCACCGAAAAAACGCAGAAACCGTTGCCAAAACCACGCTGAACACGCCGGATGAGCCGCCAATCACAACGCAGAGCAGCCGCCGCAAAAAACCGACACGCAGATGAATGTGTTGGGAAAAAAAAAACAGTACGCTGGAAAGACTGAATTTTGAAATGCTGTATACAAAAAAACTACACAACAAAAGTGTCTGGAATTTACACATAAGATCCAATGAATGATAATAAAAAGGTCTGCTACAGAAAAATGGAGAAAACGATAAAAAAAAAACGGAAAAAATATTTTGCCTAAAAAAATCCCAAAAAATGCCTAAAAGATCCTAAAAAAATCTAGAAATTAAGAGACTCTTTACAGCAGAATAAAATAATAAACGGTTTATTAGATATTGTATTAAAACTGGAATATCTTTAGCATTGAAGCCTATGGGATTCTCCTGAGTAAACCTGTCGAATGAAACCACCGAACAGCAGGGCATTTCGGCAACTTTTCTCTGCTGTTTGGGGTCTCTGAATAGATTAACCATTGATTCTCTATTGGGGGATTTCACTGCCTTCGAACAGACACCGTACGTGCTGGCAATTCGCCAGAATTTGGCGAATTGCCTGCTCTCTGAATAGCCGAATGGCCCCGAAATGTCCCCATGTGCTGAAATTCAGTGTCCAGTTACATTTCGGATCTCTCTGAATAACCCCTATACTCATAGTGTGCCATGATGAGATTAACCTTAAATAATTTGGGAAACAAACTGAGTAGCAGCTGAATTTTTACCAGTTTTATTATACATTTGCAGCAATTCACGATCTGTTGACCACTAGTCATGGTCTTGCTTTTCACGGTTGTGCTGTGTTTAACATAATAATGCTTCCAGATCGGTTTATGTGTCATTCCCTTAGTTTAAATTTCCTGCCTTGCTCAGACACTTTGCTGTCTCATTAGATATCAATTATAATTACTTACAAGCCAAGCTCGAGACAATTAGACGATACAATTCATCATCAGTGAACGTGTAGACGTGTGTTTGGATGGCGTTTATGGATGTCATTGTAAGATTCCATTTGTTTACCCAGATTTAAACCGATAGGAAACCACACATTCTTGTAATTTTAATATGTTACCATAGTTATAGGAAGATATGTGGGTGAAACTAATTTCCTGTAAGCTTTAGATATACATTCTATCCACCTTTGACGATGCGCCATATTAAATGTCTCATGGAAATCCATTCACATGATGTGCGTCTTTGATACAGCATATCTGATAGCCCTAAAATAATCCGCGAGTGGGTGATGTGGTTGTGGGAAGGGAAGAAACGGAGATTAGTTTACATGTAGGAGCAGTGGTAAGATGAATAGATTTACGGTTAAATATAAATTTTAAAAACTGTATGTTTTCATTCCTTGTTTATAAACAAAAATGTGTTTTTTTTTTAATCAATTTAACACTTTATATAAATGATGGGAAACAGAGTTTGGAGAAACCCTGAACACGTGACTGCATGCAAACAGAATAAGGTGGTCAAGAAAATGCAATGTCTAAGTCAAGTGATTGTATTAGTGAAGATTGCTGTGTGGACTTTAGAAAATGAAATCCCCATTCTTGTGGTTTTTGAACTTCACCCGATTCGATTCCACGTGTTAACACAAGCACATCCCTAATTTATAGGCATCACACAATCAGAAAGTTATTCCTATTGTCCCTCCTGACCTGACAGAATGTCCTTTCCATAGTCACTAATTCCCTGTGACTTGACAAATCAGGAATATCCCACCACACATAGCAGCGCACAGCAGATTCAGTAGTGTATAGGGGCATAGCATGTAGAGTGCATGGGTTTAGATTAGGAGGGAAAAGACTATGGGTTGTTCGTTCATACATCAATAACTCATTAAATGTAGGACATTATTAATAAATAGAGATTAAAGGGTAAAATGGGAGGGACGGGGATACTCTGGCTATTGATTGCATTGAAAGAATTCTGGGAACTGTAGACCATAAACACCTGGGGCCAGAGTTTGAGATCCCTGCCTTCGAGACACTGCGATATTGGCCTTCATTCCAGCATCAGGCTCCCTCAGTGCTGCCCTGGGCATGACATCAAGAATCAGCCCTATTGGGACTTCTGTTGAGGTGGGAGGACACTCTAGTCAGTGTAACCGTTCATTTCCATTGAGTGATCCCAGTGCCTGGAGTATCCCTTTAGGAAAATATTGCTGAGCCGAGTTAATTGTTCAAAATACCAAGAATATTGATTAAAAGATTGAGGTTGGACTATGAGAAATTACTAAAGCCATGAGCAAACAAGGAAAAAGGTAATAGGTGGCATCCAGTATCTAAGTCAACTATTTGGATTGTTTTGTGGCCTTCATAGCATTATTCAGTTTTGTCCATGTGTTTACGTTAGACCTGAATGTCTGATGATTTCTCCCATTTGGATCAAACCACTGATAATTTCCCTCACTATAGTTAAGCTGTGTCACACACTCATGTTTGCAAAAACAAGGTTTGAATAGTTCGTTGGCTTGCAGAGCTACATTTATGTCACGTCCCACCGTGAGATCTCACCGACCTCGGGACCCACCTGGTGCCACCTCGCGGTCTCGGCAGACGCCTGCGGTGGTCGTGGTGGCACTGCCCCGACCATGGGGGTCCCTTCCTCTGGCATCAGGCGGGTCACGCCACATTCAGGCGGTCGGTGGGGTCTGTCATGGCGCTGGTCCGGGGCTTCTGGATACCGCGGCGCGAGGCTCTCCTCCACGTGGCTCAGGGGTATGGCCCAGACTGCTGTACGGGTCAGGAGACTCCTTATGACAAGTTGGGGGGCATGACTGAGACCTTGACGGCCAAAAGCTGGGATCTCCCCCAGGGTTAGCCTGCCTCCCAGGTGATAACCAATAGGGAGGCGAGACATCACAGTTCAGGGGGCGTGACCACCTCATCTGCCTATAAATGCTCAGACCTTGCAGACCATCATTGCCAAAGCGTTGCTTCTCTTGAGGAGTAAGGTACCTGCAACAGATATCCCTCTATTGTCCCTCTCGTGTACTGAACCCGGATTGACTCGACTTTGAATTGGATCCTCCTTAACTGTACCTCGCCTCGCTTCTACACCTGATTCCTACCTCCCACTCCCACGACCCTTACAATTTATCACAGTAAGAAGAGGTTTTCAGTTGATCAGATAATGACACTTCATTTAATTTAGAATTACCCTGTTCTTGCCGTCGTAAATAAAGAAATGGTATTGAAATGGCAATTGGGAGGCAAGAGTCTAAAAATAGTGCGAAAAATAATTACCATGGAAATGAATGGAATGTTTCTGGTGTTGGTGCAGCTTCCATAGCTTCCCCTCAAGCTTGCTCTTTAATCATGACCCCTTATGTGTTTTGATAGACCAGACCTCCTACTGTGTAACATAATAAATCGTATTCTATCTTTTCGGCTTGTTATTTCAAACTTTTAGACGTTTGGAAATGTTAAACTACATTATTACAGGACAAAGACGGATGAGCAGCCGTCAATTTTTTTAAGTCAATCTAGATCTTCTCGACAGAAGCTTCTCTAGGAATCCACGGAGACCTGTGATTGATTGCAGAAACAGAATGTTGATTTGATTTCCTTTAAATTGTGATCATCCTAGTTTAATCAAAATCAGATCAAACCTCCAGTAACGGTGAATCAAAGCCAGAAAAAACGAGAACTGAAAAACCGAAAAGGGTAATTAAGTGCCTTATCCAAGTTTATTAAATTTTTCCAAATCGTTCTCTATGAATTTGTGTTATGATTTTGGTGAGTTTTAACAGAAATTTAATTGCCGCATTTTACATTAAATTTTTTAGCCATTCTTAAGTATTTCAAGTAGTAATTTGTCCAAATGTCGTGATGAGGCAATGATCCACTGATAAAATTTAAAAAATAGAAACGATAAAAAGTAAACCTTTGTTATTTTGTTAAATATAACCATACGTTATGTGATACCTGCTTAATTGATGAAGAAATAACGAAGGAGTAGCCCACACCTGGCCATGAAACAGCTTTTGATTCAATTGTCCAAATACTTTTGGTCCCTTGAAAAAGGGGGGGGTGGCTACTCTTAAAAGCTTTAATTCCTAAACCCTTGCTCCAATTTGGATGTACATACCCTCAAATTAAACCTGAGAGTGTGCACTTTCAGCCCATATCCATTATATAACTATAGCTTGACTACGTTTTGGTAAATACCGGAAAAAAAATAATTTGTGCCTGTGTCCAAATATATATGGACCTAACTGTAGATGTAGAAACAGATACATAAATACAGGTGTAACTCGAAAAATTTGAATATCGTGCAAAAGTTCATTTATTTCAGTAATGCAACTTAAAAGGTGAAACAGATATATGAGACTCAGTTCAAGCTGTGATTTGTCATAATTGTGATGATTCTGGTTACAGCTCATGAAAACCGCAAATCCACAATCTCAGAAAATTAGAATATTACATGCAATCAATAAAACAAGGATTGTACATAGAACAATATGGGACCTCTGAAAAGTATAAGCTGCATATGTACTCAGTACTTGGTTTGGACCCCTTTTGCAGCAATTACTGCCTCAATGCGGCAATGTGGCATGGAAGCTATCAGCCTGTGGCACTGCTGAGGTGTTATGGAAGACCAGGATGCTTCAATAGCGGCCTTCAGCTCTTCTGCATTGTTCGGTCTCATGTCTCTAATCTTTCTCTTGGCAATGCTCCATAGATTCTCTATGAGGTTCAGGACAGACGAGTTTGCTGGCCAATCAAGCACAGTAATCCCACGGTCATTGAAGCAGGTTTTGGTGCTTTTGGCAGTGTGGGCAGGTGCCAAGTCCTGCTAGAAAATGATGTCAGCATCCACATAAAGCTCGTCTGCAGAAGGAAGCATGAAGTGCTCCAAAATCTCCTGGCAGATGGCTGCGTTGACCCTGGACTTAATGAAGCACCAACACCAGCAGATGACATGGCTTCCCAAATCAACACAGACTGTGGAAACTTCACACTGGACTTCAAGCATCTTGCAGTGTGTGCCTCTCCATTCTTCCTCCATACTCTGGCTCCTTGGTTTCCAAATGAGATGCAAAAGTTGCTCTCATCAGAAAAGAGGACTATGGACCACTGAGCAACAGACCAGGTCTGTTTTTCTTTAGCCCAGGTAAGACGCTTCTGACATTGTTTGCTGATCAGGAGCGGCTTGACAAGAGGAATACAACATTTGAAGCCCATATCCAGGATCCGTCAGTGTGTGGTGGCTCTTGATGCACTGACTCCAGCCTCAGTCCACTCCTTGTGTAAGTCCCCAACACTTTCGAATGGCCTTTTCCTGACAATCCTCTCCAGGCTGCGGTCATCCCTGCTGCTTGTGCACCTTTTTCTTCTACACTTTTCCCTTCCACATAACTTTCAATTAATGTGCTTTGATACAGCACTTTGAGAACATCCAACTTCTTTTGCAATGACCTTTTGAGGGTGTCGATGATGGTTTTCTGCACAACTGTCAGGTCAGTAGTCTTTACCATGATTGTGATTCCTACTGAACCAGACTGAGAGACCATTTAAAGGCTCAGGAACCCTTTGCAGGTGTTATGGCTTAATTAGCTGATTAGAGTGGGACACTTTGAGCCTAGAGTATTGCACCTTTTCACAATATTCTAATTTTCATGAGCAGTAACCGTAATCATCACAATTATGACAAATCACGGCTTGAACTATCTTGCTCTGCATGTAATGCGTCTATCTCATATATTAGTTTGACCTTTTAATTGCATCACTGAAATAAATGAACTTTTGCACGACATTCTAATTTTTAGAGTTTCACCTGTAGATAGAGATTGATGTAGAAACAGATTGATAAATCATCAGACAGACAGACAGACAGACAGACAGACAGACAGACAGACAGACAGGACTTTTAGATATGTTCATGCTATGAAAGCTTTTTGGTAACAGTTTGGGAAATGACTAAAGTGATTTAGAATTTTTAAAGTAGTAATTGCAAAGCAACAAAAGGAATCGAGATACAAAGTACCCAGAACATTGCAAGAAATAGAATAAAGTAAAAATGGTTATTGTTGTTCAGAGGGCATACGAGATATTTATTACACAGTATTGTTGCTGTAGAGTTTAACTACAGCACATCCTTTAAAATTCGCTTGAAAGCTCGAAACACAAAACCCAGGATCATAGATTCTCCTTCTTTTCACCTAATGTTCTTCAGATCAGAAATAAAATGAATTATCCGTCAATGTTATTAACTGGATAAAGTCACTGTGTGCTTTTCTTGTGCTGTCAACGTTTACATTAGCAGCAAAGTGGCATGGTTAAGGAAATATGCATGAATATATTTACTTTGCTATAGCGGGAGACGATTGGATTAGGGTTTTTAATCAGGAAGACGTTCGGCTTACTTCATACTTGTCAATCACAATGACTGATTGATCAAAGGTTGTTAGAAAATAGATTTCCATGTTCCCGTATATGTGGGATTTTGCAGAAACATTCGATTAATGTGAAATGTACACATTGTTGAAAAATAGTAGTGACTTGACAACGAAATTAAAGAAACCTCAGGAATAAATGACAGTATCCAGGTAACCCTTTCGCTACCACAGATGCGTAAACTTGATCATACATTAAAACAATAAAAAGCAACAATGATGAAACACATGAAACCCAATTTGTATATATTTTTACAGCAACATTTATGGGCTTCCTAGAGAAAAGTTAAATTCTCTGATATCTCACTAAGGTCACCCTGTGTTACTGTAAAGAAGCTACAAGGAGCAGCTCACACCCTCACTGTAACAGAAGCTCAGCAAACTTTACTGCAGCATTATAGCAGCCAGGGAGAGGGCATACTACAGGGATATGTCTGAAGTAACTCACTGCTGTACAGGGATAAGATTCAGGGGGTCATAATGAGTGAAAATCCCTGTACAATAGAGATACAAGGTGTTGCTGTAATTGCCATACACAGGCATTATGCAGCACAAACAGATACAAGGTGTTGCTGTAATTGCCATACACAGGCATTATGCAGCACATACAGATACAAGGAGTTGCTGTAATTGCATACACAGGCATTATGCAGGACATACAGATACAAGGTGTTGCTGTAATTGCCATACACAGGCATTATGCAGCACATACAGATACAAGATGTTGCTATAATTGCCATACACAGGCATTATGCAGAACATACAGATACAAGGTGTTGCTGTATTTGCCATACACAGGCATTATGCAGCACATACAGATACAAGGTGTTGCTGTAATTGCCATACACAGGCATTATGCAGCACATACAGATACAAGGAGTTGCTGTAATTGCATACACAGGCATTATGCAGGACATACAGATACAAGGTGTTGCTGTAATTGCCATACACAGGCATTATGCAGCACATACAGATACAAGGTGTTGCTGTAATTGCCATACACAGGCATTATGCAGGACATACAGATACAAGGTGTTGCTGTAATTGCCATACACAGGCATTATGTAGCACATACAGATACAAGGTGTTGCTGTAATTGCCATACACAGGCATTATGCAGCACATACAGCTATTGCATTACTAATAATCTCATTATGATCACTACAAACCCCCATAAGCAGGAGATATCACCATTTTATTATCTATATCACATTTACTGGATATGACACAAAGGCCATTACAGCTTGTATGCTGATATATGCTGATAATGCAGACCCTATGTGACATTGTGCATGATAAGAGACGCCATCTAGAGTTTAGAACCTTTCAGCCCACCAATATTTCAGAGAAGGATATAAAAATACATGAAAAATTCAAAATGAAGAACATTCCAGCATTTTAATATGTTAACTATATCAAAATAATAATCTTTAGAAACAAATGCTATAAGTTTATCCTATTCTTAAGGTTTCTAGGTGTTCTCTCTTGAAGCTGGTGATGAAAATAAAAAATTACCTGCAAGAAACTGAGGTTAACTGATTTTCTTCGTAAATATCTTACCAACCATTCACTCCAGCTGATGTGTCCAGCGCAACACTGTCCGGTCTATTCAAAGAAAGGTGAACCTCAGGAGAATAACTGGAGCAGTGAAAATTCTAGGTCAAACTAGCCAAACGAGAAGAAGTCTCCCATTTATCTCACTTTCCAAATCGGCTATTTGGTCTAGATTGTTCTCTTCTCCCGACAGTTCTCCAGGTTTTCACCTTTCTCTGAATAACCCTGAAAGTGTCTCGTTTTATGCTAGTGCTAAGTGAGAATCTGCTGATCCATTGGGAGAGCGGGACCGGGTGCTGGGCACCTCCTGCACCCACCTAGAGCTGTCCCTGCTTACCAAATAAATATACTGTATTCTTTGGTATTTCTATAACTACAGAGCTTCTTGTTTTCTGCTGTTAAGCATTTTACTTTATCCTTTTCTGCAATGATCTCAATTTTATATTTTTCATTACTGAACACAATGGTAGAAATTATATATATATTTTTATCTACATATGCATTCAAACAATGTATAACTTTGCTATAGTGCGATATATATATATATATAGAACATAACCACGGAGAGAACACTCCAGACAAACACATTCAAAAACCTGCAATAACAGCACTATGCATGGGTACATAATACCAGCTTTTACCACATGGTGAAAATTCCTTATCTCTGAGCTTTGCTGAATAAAATGGTGGAAATTTGGTTCGCAATGAACGGCCATGAATTGCTTAAGCCTGTCAACAGCGTCAATGTGATCCACCCTCTGGCAGGTCCTACTCTGCAAACCTAATGACTGCCCATCATGGGATAAACTCACTTACTGAGGAACAGGTCCCTTCATGGAGCTCCCGCAGATCAAGGTTAAATAGAACCTGGAGGAGGAGTACCTGTGGCAGGGAGGGGTGCATACCCAGGAATTTCATACGAAAAACACATGGGGGGGGGTTGCACTCAGCCTAAATTTACAGGGTAATTCAAAGAGAATCGAAAAGTCACTGCCCGTTCGGTGACTTTTTGTTCTCTTCAATTCGGGCCGATTCGGCGATCCCATTTTGGCGACCCTGTGGGTGTATTCAGCAAGCACCACAGGGCCGTCGAAGCGCAGGGAAAAGCTGCCGCAAACCCGCCGAAAACTCACCGCGAAAAACCCGCGAATGCACACCGAAACCCGCAAAAACATCTGGATTAACCCCGCCGAAAACGCCAGAAAAACCCGAGCAGGAGCTGATCACACGCAGTGAAGCCACCGGAAAAAGCCGACACTGCAGACGAATGCAGTGAATAAATTAGCAAAACAGTTTGCTTGAATGCTTGAAAAGTGAAACGCTGTTTGCAAAGAAACTACTGAGCGAAAATGTCTGAAATTTACATATGAGGTCCAGGGAATAATAAAAAGGGCTGTTACAGAAAAAAGAAGTAAACTTAAAAAAAAAAATCCAGAAAAATACTTAAAATTTCCTAAAAAACCTATAAATAAAGAGACTCTTTACTGCAGAATTTTATAATGAACGGTTTATTAGATATTAAATTAAAACGGGAATATTTTTAGCATTGAAGCCTATGGGATTCGCCTGAATAAACCTGCCGAATGAAACCACCGAATGGCAGGGCACTTCGGGAACCTTTCACTGTTTGTGTTCTCTGAATAGACGAAGCATTGCTTCTCTATGGGGATTTCACTGCCCTCAAACAGGCATCGTATGTGCAGGCAATTCGCCAGGATTTGTTGAATTGCCTGCTCTCTGAAAGGTAACCGAACGCTGAAAATCAGTGTTCGGTTACCTTTCTCGGCCATTCGGCTATCCAGAGAGCAGGCAGTTTGCCAAATCCTGGCGAATTGCCGGCACATACGGTGCCTGTTCGGTGCCTGTTCGAGGGCAGTGAATCCCCATAGAGAAGCAATGCTTCGTCTATTCAGAGAACACAAACCAGCAGTGAAAGGTTCCCCTAATGCCCTGCCATTCGGTGGTTTAATTCAGCAGGTTTATTCAGGCGAATCCCATAGGCTTCAATGTTAAAAATACTCCCGTTTTAATTCAATATCTAATAAACCGTTCATTATAAAATTCTGCAGTAAAGAGTCTCTTTATTTATAGATTTTTTAGGATATTTTAAGCATTTTTCTTAATTTATTTTTTTAAAAGTTCGATTTTTTTTTTTTTAACCCCTTAGTGACTGGGCGGTTTTACACAAATCCGTCCTTTAGTGACCGCTGCTGTTTTTACGTTTCTGCGCTGCTCGTGTTTAGATCAAATTTTCCTCTTACTCGTTTATTCAACCCACACATATTATACACCCTTTTTCCCGCCATTAAATGGACTTTCTAGAAATACCATTATTTCCATCATATCCAATAATTTAATATAAAAAAAATATGAAATATGATGAAAAAAATGGTAAAAACACACTTTTTCGTAATTTAATCCCCTAAAGCTATAACCACCAATAAAGACCCCGGCTAAATAGTTTCCAAATTTTATCCCGAGAATAGAAATACCCAATTTTTACATGTTTTTACCTTTTAACCCTTTCACTGCTGAGCCAGTTCACCTATGTGCGCTGCGCTCATTCTGACCATTTTGTGCTAATTATTTTTTAGATGACAGCCTAGGTCCTATTTAATTAAACTCCCCTAGACAAAAAAAACTTTAAAAAAAAAACATTTTTTTATTTTATTTAATTTTTTTATTATTTTTTTTTATTTAATTTTTTTTTACATTTTTTTTTAAAACCAAACCTGGTCATGTTTGGTATCATAATCAGGCCTTTCAAATGATGGCAAAGATGACCATCTAGCTGCCATGGATCGGGAGATAAAGGGATCCTTAGGATCCCCTTATCTCTACATGGCAGCTAGAGGGTTAACTGCCCACTGACATCCTCACACATATGGTGAGGTTGTCAGTGGGTGGGGGGGGACCTGGAGGCTAGGCTGACATCCAAGATGTCAGCCCCCCTCCAGGTTTGAATCACGTTTTGGCGCCAATTGGCGCCGCAATGTGATCCGGCGGCGAAATGGTTAATGCCATACACTGCTGGAAAGGGGAGGCTCTCCCCTCTCCAGCGGTGCAAACGGCATCTCCCTAGCTTTAATGGTTGGGGAGATAGAGGGCTCCGAAGGAGCCCCCCCCTCCCCTCCATTGAAACACATGGGGCACCTTCTGATGACGTCACCACGCAGCGTGGCGACGTCATCAGCCTCGCCTGCCCATGTAAATCACATGGGCAGGCTTCCTCCCTGTCAGATCGCCGTGGGATCCGACGAGGGAGGTGAGTATCGGGCGGGAGGGGGATTTGGCGCCGCTGACGTACCCTGTACGTCATCGGGTCTAAGGGAGACCCGAACACAGGACGTACAGGGTACGTCAGCGGTCGGGAAGGGGTTAAAGTTAACTTATTTTTTCTGTAACAGCCCTCTTTATTATCATTCATTGGATCATATGCAAATTTCAGACATTTTCGCTCAGTAGTTTCTTTGCAAACAGTGTTTCACTTTTCAATCATTCATGCAAACTGTTTTCCTAATTTATTCACTTCACTCTGTCTGCCGTGTCGGCTTTTTCTCTGCTTTTTCCGGCGGCTTCGCTGCGTGTGATTGGCTCCTGCTCGGGTTTTTCCGTGGTTTTCGGCAGGTTAATCCAGATGTTTTTGAGGGTTTTCGGCGTGCATTCGCTGGGTTTTGCGGTTCGTTTTCGTCGGGTTTGCGGTAGCTTTTCCCTGCAATTCGGGGACCCTGTGGTGCTTGCTGAATACACCGCAGGGTCGCCGAAATGGGATCGGCAAAAGGAACCGAATTGAAGAGAACGAAAAGTCACCGAACGTGCGGTGACTTTTCGAATCTCTTTGAATTACCCTGATAGCATTGATTTTAGGTTTCTGTGTAATAACAGACCCAGGATGCATAAAAGTGAGACAGATGACATTTGCATATCCTACCCAGAATTCCTTGCTGCATATGGGGAATATGGCACAGGGGCTCTGGGATGCAATTTATCGAATTTCTGTGATGTGCAAGTGGCTTCTGCAATAATAAACACACTTATTATAGTGTGGAGGCTTTTTATCTCACTTTTTGTCCTCCACCACAACCCTGATATATATATATATATTATACTAAATTAATCAGGGGGAATTACTTACAACATATAGTATGTATGTTGTGCAATTATATAAGAGGAGCCTGGTTTAAGTGCTAATACACTAATTGCTTGCATTTCTCTTCCTCCATTCAGTTCTTTGTGTTGCTCCTTACACCTGTTCCTCTATTTCACCGACTTAATTCACCATTTAATTAGGAGCACTGATACAGAGACCACTGATGAAAAGGCTTAAGTGGGTCATTCACAGACATTTCGTATCCACAAAGTCATTTTCACACTAATAACTGGTATAAGCAGTCTATCATTAAGGCTAAAAGGGGAGTATTTGCTGGTGAAAACATCCTGTATTTTCCTGAACCTTTCTCCTTTTTCATATCTGCGTGTTCGAGGAAGGTGCCTTTCATCTAAGATAATGATGCTAGCATGGACCACCAATTCATAATATGTTATCCTTGGCTGTCATCTGCAAATGTCAGCAGAAGCAATTAAAATATAGTGTAGAAATTAGTAGTAATGCCATCTATTAACCTCCGGGGTGATCTTATTATTCATGTGTAAATATAAGGATCTGACAACACGTTCTGAATTCATATCAACACAAATTAAATCTATTAGGCACGGCTAAATATTTCGGTTTGGATTCGGAATTTCCTGAATCAAAATATCGAAGATTTGAAATTATTTCGGATAAGTACATTTCCTGTTTATAACGAACTGAATGTGTCAGACAGAACCAATATTGGACCACTTGGAATATTTAGTGATACATATACGAAGGCAAGGTTATGTTTATAGTTAGGGTTAGTTTTAGGATCGGCTTAAGGTTAGAGCTAGAGTTAATTTTAGTATTAGAATTGCTTTTAGGTAAAAGTTTGCCATTTCTGATTGTTTTATCATTAAGGCTAGGGTCAGACGAAAGCATTTTTCCCCGCGAACGTGAAAAAGTGCGTCCGAACGCATTGACGTATTTTTTCACGGAATGCGCAAAAACGGTCAGACGACGCGCATTTTCGGGCGTGATTTTGTACGGATCGTCAATAAAACTCTTTTTGCGTCTGGACGTTATGTTGGCTGGACATTAGCAGCGTCTGACATCTCCTAATCACGCACACACGCCGCTATGCCGCCGCTGCGCACTCAGTACGTCAGTGCTAGCGGTTCAGCGTTCTCAGAAAAATGCGTTCAAATTCCACTTGCGTTGCACGGCCGGACTTTTGTGCGGCCGTACATCGTATATTGGCCGTCATTGCCCGTCATCTGCTGCTAGTGCGGCCGTAATTATGTGCGCCAGAACGCACGATAAAAGTGCGCTGGTCTGACCCCAGCTTAAAGTTAGGCTTGGTTTCAGGGTTAGGGTTACTGCTTCTGCTTGTTTTATGATTAAGGTTAGGCTTAGTTTTAGGCTGGGGTCAGACGAACGCAGTGCGAACGTGCATTGAGCTGCATTTTATTACGGCCGTAGAAGCAGCAAATGACGTCCAATGACAGACAATATACGAAGTACGGCCGCACGAAAGTTCGTTGCAAGCGGCAAACGAACGCATTTTTTAGAGAATGTGGAACAGCTAGTACTGACGCACAGAGTGCGCTGCGTTGGCATAGCGGCATGTGTGCGTGATTAGGAGACTTCAGACGCTGTACATGTCCGGCCAACATCACCTCCATTTGTTTTTTATAGCTCCGTCAAAAAATACGACCGAAATTGCGCCTCGTATGACCGCTATCGCGTCTTCCGTGAAAAATTGCGTTCGGACACATCAACGCACTTTTTGACGGTAGACGTGAAAAGTGCGTTCGTCTGACCCTAGCCTAAGGGTTAGGGTTTACCATTTGTGCTTGTTTCATGATAAAGGTTAGGCTTAGTTTAAGGGTTAGGGTTACCATTTCTGCTTTTTTATGATTAAGGTTAGCTTGACTCTTAGGGTTAGGATTAGAGTTACTTTTAGGGTCAAGGTTACTGTTTCTGGTTTGTTATAATTGGGGTTAGGGCAGTGGCGACTTTAGGAACAATATATAGGGGGGGCACCTAAAATACCACAGTCAAAACTGGGGGGCACTAATAACTTTCGCCACTAAATCATACCACTGAAAAAACTAAGTAAGTATATATAAATAAGATTCCAGAATCCCAGAGTAACCTGCTGCAATAATTAATTAAATAATAGTGCAATGAGAAATATAGTGCAATAAGTAATATAATGCAGTGAGAAATATGGTGCAATAAGTAACATAGTGCAGTGAGAAATATGGTGCAAAAAGTAACATAGTGTAATGAGTAATGATACCTTTTTGTTGCACTAACCTGATACATAAACTCAATATTTTTTCCCCCCAATTCGGTGGTTTTTGCAAACGCCCAATAACTGCTTCAGCAACTCCAATTTTTGCAAATTATCGTTCGCTAAATAGGGAATTCACCATATTTTGGCAAAATTGATTCCCCAAATTGTGACAAAAAGCAAAGGATCTAAAGATGAATAGACCCTTTAGATTCTAACTTCTATAATAACCCCTAAAATGCCATTAAAGAAGGGAAATACAATACAAATAATAAACAGCGTGGCATGTAGCCTACCCATTAACCCTAAAATGCCATTAATCAAGGGAAAATATGAAATGAATACACTGTGAGGCATGTAGCCTACCCATTAACCCCTAAAATGCCACTAATCAAGGGAAAACATGAAATGTATATTGTGAGGGATGAACCCTGCCCGTTAACCCTAAATATACAACTAAACCAAGGCAAGAACGAATGTAATACACAATGTAATATATAGTCTGACCATTAACCCTTTCACTGCTGAGTCAAAAAAAATGTTACAATTTTATTTTATTATTTAAGATTTATATTTTACACTGAATTTGGTCATGTTGGGTATCGTTGGAAAGGCCAGACACTGCTTCCTGGTGGGGACACATGAGGGGGCAAGGAATAACCTGGGGGGGCACTTGCCTCCCCTGGCCCCCCCTCTAGAGACGGCTATGGGTTAAGGCTACTTTTAGGGTTAGGGCTACCATGTCTACTTGTTTTATATTTAGGGTTGGGTTACTTTTAGGATTAAGGATACAATTTTTGCTTGTTTTACAATTAGGGTTAGGTTTAGTTTTAGGGTTAAGATTAGAATTTCTGCTCGTTTTACGATTAGGGTTAGATTAAGGCTAGGGTCAGACGAACGCAGTGCGAACGCGCGTGTAGCCGCACTTTTTCACGGCCGTAATAGCAGCAAATGACGGCCAATGACAGGCAATGTACAAAGTACGGCCGCACAAAAGTGCGGCCGCGCAACGCAAGCGGCACACAAACGCATTTTTTTCGAGAACGTGATACCAGCTAGTACTGACGTACAGAGTGCGCTGCATCCGCTAGCGGCATGTGTGCGTGATTAGGAGACATCAGACACTGCTAATGTCCAGCCAACATAAGGTCCAGACGCATAAAGGGTTTTATTGATGATCCGTACAAAATCGTATGACCGCTATCGCGTATTCCGTGAAAAAATACGTCCATTCGTTCGAACGCACTTTTTCACGGACAACGTGAAAAATGCGTTAGTCTGACCCTAGCCTTAGGGTTAGGGTTACTATTTTTGTTTGTTTTACGATTAGAGTTAGCTTTAGGGTTACTGTTTCTGCTTCTTTCTGTTTAGGGTAACCATTTCTGCTTGTTTTATAATTAGGGTTAGCTTAACGTTACAATTTCTGCTTGTTTTATAATTAGGGTTAGCATTAGCGTTACAATTTCTGCTTGTTTTATAATTAGGGTTAGCTTTAGCGTTACAATTTCTGCTTGTTTTATTTAGTGCTACTTTTAGCGCTGGGTTATTATTTCTGCTTGTTTAATGATCAGGGTTAGTGCTACTTTTAGGGTTAGGGTTATTATTTCTGCTTGTTTATTGATCACGGTTAGTGCTACTTTTAGTGTTAGGGTTATTATTTATGCTTGTTTAATGATCAGGGTTAGTGCTACTTTTAGCATCAGGGTTATTATTTCTGTTTGTTTAATGATCAGGGTTAGTGCTACTTTTAGAGTCAGGGTTATTATTTCTGCTTGTTTATTGATCACGGTTAGTGCTACTTTTAGTGTTAGGGTTATTATTTATGCTTGTTTAATGATCAGGGTTAGTGCTACTTTTAGCATCAGGGTTATTATTTCTGTTTGTTTAATGATCAGGGTTAGTGCTACTTTTAGAGTCAGGGTTATTATTTCTGCTCGTTTAATGATCAGGGTTAGTGCTACTTTTAGGGTTAGGGTTATTATTTCCACCTGTTTTACGATTAGTGAATTAGGGAATTTGCAGTGCACAATGAGTGCAATTATTTTCAGTTGTCCGAATCAATCCAAATCTATCTGATTATACACAGGTCATTACATAAAAGAGATTTAATGCAGCAGCAATTCAGATGCTTCCAAATTGCCAAAATTGTTGATATGCAGTCAAATTTGCATGGTCCGAAATCTACCATCACTTGCTTTCCATATCTATCTAGAACATTATACACACATAATAATAGTTACGATGTAGTGTTCTTTGCATTAAACTTTAATAAATATTTATCTTTGTGCTTTATATTACACACATAATAATAATAATAATAATAATATATATATATATATACACCGCAGTATAAACAATGAAACAATTCAACTCACATGTTATTGAGACACTTTTTGGGTAGCTCAATAGGCGGCATTTCTCAAATTTTTCATAACTTTCACTGCTTATTGTACATATTTTAACTGTCACACTAATATTTGAGTGTGTGTTTCTGTTAATCGTGCTGTCTTGATTAATATATTAAGCTTAAAAATGAATAATTTAGCTGCAAAACCATCTACACAGAGCTCTACCTGGCTCAGTACTATGTGAATCCTCAGTACTATTCTATTGACATTTGTACGCCATTCACCAATCATTCATACATCATTGTATGCTGTCCTCCTCTGGCTTAGTATCCAATAACACCGCTCAGCTCATTTTTAATTAAAAATGCTCTATTTTGTCTATGGTAAGAAAATTCAATTCATGTTTGTATCATTTCTGCTACATTATTACTGTCACAGACTGCACCAACGAGGAACTCATTTATTACTTCTTTCATCCTCTTTCTTTCTTTTCTCTTTAAAAACAAAGCAATAACCAAGGTGATTTATTAACTTTACAAATAGGCCTTAGGATATAGATAATAATACTATATAACAGTGGAAGGTCAAAGCCATAAGTAGACCCTACTGGGAATATAGCCTGCTGCCCAGAGGTGTATACAGGTCTGGGAACGAGCCACTTCAGAAAGGCAACCTATAAAATGCTATCTGTGATTAGGCTGATATTATAAGAGGCAAAGCAATCCAGCTTTACAAGACTTTGTACTAATTGTTGTTTATTGGGCATTTTATTGGATGATTCATCAAGGGCTTACACAACGATTGTTCAGTTTATATGTCTGTACAGTGTATATACATCCGCACTGGTTACTTGAAAACTGGCTTCCAATCAAATACCAACGACCTACTAGTACCCAGAAAGCAGTAATTGCATATGCCTGTGGTCTCCTGGTCTCCTAGGATCTAAGTATATACACCACTGGTTCCTACATCACAAACATAATAAGCAAACATATTTTGAAGGATTACTTTTACAACACATTATGAATCATTAACCAGCCTACGTTACGTCTGATAAGTTGCATGTTGAAGTTAACATATACATATATTATTTTATTATTATTATTTTTTTAATCAATCGTTCAAATATTAAAAATAAAAAGGAATAACTTCTACCTTATACATATTATCTCATTTTAGGTGGACACAGATTTATCATGTTTCTAATTCTTATTGAATAAGGTCAGTAAAAGGAAGATAAAGCAAAACACTGACATGTCCGTGTAATATACAGTGAAAGCTATAAAAAACGAGAAATGTCACAGATTGAGTGAGCCAAAAAACGGCTCAATAACATGTGAGTTGATTTTCTTCATTATGTCTGAGCTGTTGTGTTTGTTATAATAATAATAATTATTATTTTGATAAAGATAGATAATATGACAAATCGGATAGATATGCAGAGAGAGAGAGAGAGAGATTTGGATAGACGGATGGCAGACAGAGATAGATAGCTATGGCTGGATAGACGATAGATGTGGATAGATAGATATTTACATAGGGGATAGATAGATATAGGATAGATAGATAGATAGATAGATAGATAGATAGATAGATAGATACACAGGGGCAGATATATATTTACACAGGGGATAGATAGATCGATCAATAGATAGATAGATAGATTGATAGATAGATAGGTAGATAGGTAGATACACAGGGGCAGATATATATTTACACAGGGGATAGATAGATAGATAGATAGATAGATAGGTAGGTAGGTAGATAGGTAGCTACACAGGGGAATATATATATTTACACGGGGATAGATGGATAGATAGATAGGGACAGATATATATTTACATAGGGGATAGATAGATAGATAGATATATATTTAGATATATGATAAATAGATACATAAGGGATAGACACCTATAAAGATAGATACAGAGATAGATACAGAGATAGATAGATATGTGATAGATAGATATATAGATATATAGATAGATAGATAGATAGATAGATATGGATAGACAGATAGATAGATATATAGATAGATAAGGATAGATAGATAGATACATAGATAGATACATAGATACATAGATACATAGATATTTAGATATAGCTGTGGCAATTGAGTTTTAATGTGGATAAGTGCAAGATAATGCACCTGGGACATAAAAACCCAAGGGCTGAATATAGAATATTTGATACAGTCCTAACCTCAACATCTGAGGGTTGGGATTTAGGGGTTATTATTTCAAAGGATCTAAGGGTAAGTAGTCAATGTAATAGAGCAGCAGGAAATGCTGGCAGAATGCTTGGTTGTGTGGAGAGGTATTAGCAGTAGGAAAAGGGAAGAGCTCATGCCACTGTACAGAGCACTGGTGAGACCTCACTTGGAGTACTGTGTGCAGTACTGGAGACCGTATCTCCAGAAGGATATAGACATCTTAGAGAGAGTTCAGAGAAGGGCTACTAAAATGGTGTACGGCTTGAAGGAGAAAAGTTACCAGGAAAGGCTTAATGATCTTAACATGTACAGCTTGGAAAAAAGACGAGACAGAGGAGATATGATAGAAACATTTAAATACGTAAAGGGAATCCACAAGGTAGAGGAAGGGAGTATATTTAAAAGGAAACAAAGTAGCAAAACAAGAGGACATAGTCTTAGATTAGAGGGGCAAAGTTTTAAAAGTAACATCAGGAAGCATTATTTTACTGAGAGGGTGGTGGATACATTTAACAGCCTTCCAGTTGAAGTGGTAGAGGCTAAAACAGTAATTGAATTTAAGCAGGCATGGGATAGGCATAAGGCTATCCTAAACAAAAGATAAATCCAGGTAAAGTATCCATGTAATTGGGCAGACTAGATGGGCCGAAAGGTTCTTATCTGCCGACATTTTTCTATGTTTCTATATAGGATAAATAGATACATAAGGGATAGATACCTAGAAAGATAGATACAGAGATAGATACAGAGATAGATACAGAGATAGATAGATATGTGATAGATAGAGATAGATAGATAGATAGATAGATAGATAAGGATAGATAGATAGATAAATACAAAGATATGGATAGATAGATAGATAGATAGATAGATAGATACAAAGATATGGATAGATAGATAGAGATAGATAGATATGGATATGGATAGATAGATAAGGATAGATAGATAGATAGATAAGGATAGATAGATAAGGATAGATAGATAGATAGATAGATAGATAGATAGATACAAAGATATAGATATAGATAGATAGATAGATAGATAGATAGATAGATAGATAGATAGATAGATAGATAGATATGTGATAGATAGATAGATAGATAGATATGGATAGATAGATAGATAGATAGATAGATAGATAGATAGATAGATAGATAGATAGATAGATAGATAGATAGATAGATAGATAGATAGATAGATAGATAGATAGATAGATATGTGATAGATACTGAATTCTGTGAATCCAAATATTTAGATTTGGAAATATTTCCAATTCTGACTGATCCCGATATATTGGACAGATACAATATTAAATCGAGCTAGAATACTCAGGGTTTCATATACAGAAAGTAGAATTACTTTTAGAGTTATGGTTACTTTTAGGTTTGGGTTTCTTTTAGGATTGGTTTAGGGTTACTTCACTTGTTAGGGCTATTATTATTTGTATTTATTAGAATGTTTGGACAGATTAGATCGTAAAATAGATACTGAATTCTGTGACTCCAAATATTTAAAATTCAGAAATGTCCAATACAGACCAATCAGAATATATTAAATAGTTAGAATGACAGATAGATTGCGACTGGACACTTCTTCACTCGGCGGCCAGCTATCTAGCTGCATGGAAGACACTGCTGGCTGCCGAGCAATGCAGACAGCGTGGGACGTGATAGGTAGTTTACAACACAACAGGTCTCAAAATTTCCACTCGCCTGCTAGCATTTGGCGAGTGGAAATTAATTGAGAGCGAGTGGGAATGCAGACACAGGCAGCATGACAAATTATTTTGTGCTGCCTGAGCTGCATATTCTGGCGGCGGTCGTGCTTTTTTGTTTTTAGCCCCCCTGCCGGCTGGGCGAATCCAAGATGGCAGTCGGCCCCCTCTGATGATATCAGAAAGGGCGTGCAGGATGGATGCTGCCTTTGCCTCCTCTGTCCTGGTGGATCTCATCTGGACCCTCGCTCTGCTCACACTGGCGTCTTTTGTCTCGGTATGCCTGCATCTGGGGTCTGATTTCTGGGTATGCCTGCATCTGGGGTCTGATTTCTGGGTATGTCTGCATCTGGGGTCTGATTTCTGGGTATGTCTGCATCTGGGGTCTGATTTCTGGGTATACCTGCATCTGGGATCTGATTTCTGGGTATACCTGCATCTGGGGTCTGATTTCTGGGTATGCCTGCATCTGGGGTCTGATTTCTGGGTATGCCTGTATCTGGGATCTGATGTGTCTGAGTATACATGTATCTGGAGTGATTCTGAAGATGAAAAAATACACTACGTCTATTAAAAGCTGAGCAGTTACACTTAATATTTTGCCTGCATCCCCATTGATGTAAAGCACTTATTTTCCTTTAAGTTTATATTGGTTTATGTTAATGTTATTTATTTTTGTAACTTTATTCTGAATAAAACATTTAACAGTGTCATTTCATAAGTAATTTGAGGGTGTGTTTGGGGGCGGAGTTAATGGCAGGGTAGTGGTTAGGTGGGGCAACTGGTGGCGAGTAACTCTTAAGGCCTGACTAGTAGCTCGAGACTTGAAATTATGAGACCTGAACACAAAATATCACTAATGGATGCACCCAGCGACATATATAGCGGAAGATATAACACAGTGGATACGTCCAGTGACACATATAGAGGAAAATATCACACAATGGATGCGCCCAGTGCCACATATAGAGGAAAATATCACACAATGGATGCGCCCAGTGCCACATATAGAGGAAAATATCACACAATGGATGCACACAGTGACACATATAGAGGGAAAATATCACACAATGGATGCGCCCAGTGACACATATAGAGGGAAATATCACACAATGGATGCGCCCAGTGCCACATATAGAGGAAAATATCACACAATGGATGCGCCCAGTGCCACATATAGAGGAAAATATCACACAATGGATGCACACAGTGACACATATAGAGGGAAAATATCACACAATGGATGCGACCAGTGACACATATAGAGGAAAATATCACACAATGGATGCACACAGTGACACATATAGAGGGAAAATATCACACAATGGATGCGCCCAGTGCCACATATAGAGGAAAATATCACACAATGGATGCGCCCAGTGCCACATATAGAGGAAAATATCACACAATGGATGCACACAGTGACACATATAGAGGGAAAATATCACACAATGCATGCGCCCAGTGACACATATAGAGGAAAATATCACACAATGGATGCACACAGTGACACATATAGAGGGAAAATATCACACAATGGATGCGCCCAGTGACACATATAGAGGAAAATATCACACAATGGATGCACACAGTGACACATATAGAGGGAAAATATCACACAATGGATGCGCCCAGTGCCACATATAGAGGAAAATATCACACAATGGATGCGCCCAGTGCCACATATAGAAGAAAATATCACACAATGGATGCACACAGTGACACATATAGAGGGAAAATATCACACAATGGATGCGCCCAGTGACACATATAGAGGAAAATATCACACAATGGATGCACACAGTGACACATATAGAGGGAAAATATCACACAATGGATGCGCCCAGTGACACATATAGAGGAAAAAATCACACAATGGATGCGCCCAGTGACACATATAGAGGAAAATATCACACAATGGATGCACCCAATGACACATATAGAAGAAAATATTTTCTTAACTAAACATACAAGAGAAAAACAAAGCACATGTAAGATATCAGCAACATCAAATAAACACAATAAAGACATTTCAGGTTTTTTGGTGGTAGTGTCACTTTAAATGCATGACACCACTAATACACATATTTTATTTTGCGCCATTCTAAAGCTTTCTAACACTTTGTTTTACCAATCCCCTCTCAGATTAGTAATCTTCAGCTTTGGCCTCGAAGATCTTTCGCATGTTACCTCAGTTAATTTGCTTGAGCGAGACCTATATATTCTCCCAGCTGTGCGAGAAATCTGATTAGAATTTAAGCACTGCAGCACTTAGCGCCCGACTCAAGGAGATGGGCTGCCAATCAGACGGGTTACAAATTCCCCTCCATTGCATTAGCATGCATACATAGGAACGCTAAGGATTTAATAAGTAACCACTGTGTCTCTTGACTCTTTATGTGATGTTTCCTTCATGTATTATTATAACTCTTCTCATATAACGTGCATCGCGATACGGCGAGTATCTCGGTTATGCATTGCAAAGTTCCGTTGGGGATAGATTTTAATGAATATGTTGTGTTTTCCAGCAAAAAAAAGGATTTCTTCTATTCCCAGGACATACTTGAAAACGAGAGAAATCTCAATGTATCCTTCCTGGTAAAATACTTTATAAATAAACAAATCTATATTCTTCTTCAGACGTTTCTGAAGGTCTACAAAAAGAAGTCAGTGAGCTAAGAGGTCATGTGACATGTAGTGTTACCAGGTCGGCCATGTTTTCCTGGACACATATTACTATTTCATCTACAGGGAAAGCATATATATCAGGGTTATTCAAAGAGCGCCGAATTGCTGGCGAAAGGTAACCGTTCACTGGCCATTCGGCTATCCAGAGAGCAGGCAGTTCGCCAAATGTTGGCGAATTGCCTGCAGATTCGGTGCCTGTTCAGTGCCTGTTCGAGGGCAGTGAAATCCCCATAGAGAAGCAATGCTTCGTCTATTCAGAGAACAAAAACCAGCAGTGAAAGGTTGCCGAAATGCCCTGCCATTCGGTGGTTTCATTCGACAGGTTTATTCAGGCGAATCCCATAGGCTTCAGTGTTAAAAATATTCCCGTTTTTATCCAATATCTAATAAACCATTCATTATAATATTCTGCAGTAAAAAGTCTCTTTATTAATAGATTTTTTAGGATCTTTTAAGCATTTTTCAGTATTTTTTAGCAAAACAAATTTTCTGTTTTTGTTAACGTTTTTTCTTTTTTCTGTAACAGCCCTCTTTATTATCATTCATTGGATCTTATATGTAAATTTCAGACATTTTCGCTCAGTAGTTTGTTTGCAAACAGCGTTTCACTTTTCAAACATTCAAGCATACTGGGTTTTTTTCCACTCCATTCGTCTGCGGTGTTGGGTTTTTCCGGCGGCTGCTCTGTGCTGTGATCGGCTCCTGCTTGGGTTTCTCCGGCGTGTTCGGCGGGGTTAATCCAGATGTTTTTGCTGGTTTCGTTGTGCATTCGCCTGGGTTTTGTGGTGGGTGTTCGGCAGGTTTTCGGCAGCTTTTCCCTGCACTACGACGGTCCTGTGGTGCTTGCTGAATACACCGCAGGGTCGCCAAAATGGGATGACCAAATCAAGCTGAATTGAAGAGAACGAAAAAAAGTCACCGAACGTGCAGTGACTTTTCGATTCTCTTTGAATAACCCTGTGTGTGCCCAGGAAAACATGGACGATCTAGAAACCCTAGTGACATGAAGCATGATTAAGGCCTGTTGGTTTAGAACGTCACTAATTTTTACCTGCTATACCTTTTACAAATTAAAGTACCCTTCCTTACCATAATCTGAGTTGCCCATTGACTTATTATTGTGGAGCTACTATGGAGATATGGCAGAAGAGCACCAACTTGCTGACCGGCTGTGTGCACCCAGTGTTACTTCTGCAGGCCTGAACTCCTACCACGTTGTTAAGCGTTCACTTTTCATGGAATATCAAAATTGATAACGCACTCATTTTTATAAACAGACCCACTAAGGGGTACCGCTGCGTTCCCAGGCACATACAGGCAGCCAACCCAATAGAATTCCAAACAGAAAAAGGGAAGCTGATCCCTCCATGGTTCAGTGAAAAAAATGAGCTGATTTATTGATGCATAGTGCGGTGGAACGTTTCGGTTCCCAAGCAGACCCTTTAGTTGACAGAAGGAGTGGGAGTTTCTGCAATTCTATATGTGTAAGGAGAATTGATATCAGGTTGCAGAGAGAAGAGACTGGATAACAGAAAGCTCATCTGAAAAATACAAAAAAAAAATCATCCACTCCTCTATTTTTCGGATAATCAATTGTTACTGGCTTATGACCATAGTTTCCAACTAAATCTCCATGGTTTGTCAGTCATGTGTGTAATATATACAAGGCTCAAAATTTCCACTCGCCTACTCGCATTTTTGCGAGTGGAAATTAAGTGAGGGCGAGTGGAAATGCACATGCAGGCAGCACAATAAATTATTTCATGCTGCATATTCCAGCGGTGCCATTGTGCAGCCCCTCCTTCTCCAGGCTGCACGGTGGCAGGGATTAGCTGCCTAACCTGACCCAGCTTGTGTCACTGGCTGGGGTGGAGAGGAGATTCCCTGCCTCCTCACTCTGCTCACACTGGGGTCTGATGACTGGGTATACATGTATCTGGAGTCTGATGTCTGAGTATACATGTATCTAGGGTCTGATGTCTGGGTATACATGTATCTGGGGTCTGATGTCTGGGTATACATGTATCTGGGGTCTGATGTCTGGGTATTAATGTTACTTTTGCAACTTTATTCTAAATAAAACATTTAACAGTGTAATTTCATAAGATAATTTAAGGGGGTGTGTTTAGGGGCAGAGTTAAGGGCTGGGTAGGGGTTAGGTGGAGCAACTGGTGGCGAGTAACTCTTATGGCCTGTTAGTAGCTTGGGGCTTGAAATATTGAGCCCTGATATATAGATATATAAAACTGCAAATAAATTAAATATATATATATAATTTATTTGTGTCATATGAGCACTTCCTCCCATTGCTGCCATGGAGTAAAGGCGACTGGCTGGGAGGACGAGGGGTCCTAGCACCTCCCAAAGTGAAGGAGGTGGTACAGGCGGAAAATCGATGCTCCGCGTCAATGCATTGCAGCATCGATTATTTGCACTACTCCCCAGTGCAACACACCACAGGCCTGCCGCAGACACATTAATGTGACGCAGCACACCCTTTGGAAAGATGTTCGTTAGACCGTTAAAGACTGCAGAAAATTCACCCCAGACTGGTCAAGCTTTGCCACAACCAATATTTCCCTCTGACTTGTCATTTTTTAGAAATACCAAGCAAAGAATGAAAAAAAAAAAAAAGAGCAAAAGATAATAAACCAGCAACAGATGGGACTTTTTCACATCAAAGTGCAATATTCAACCCGCTGGATCGCAAAGAAAGAAGCTTTGGAAAATGAATGCTGCGCATTAATACAGCAATACATATCGCAGGTAAAACATAAGACGGCAGCGTTTATATTATATGTATCATTTCTATTTATTTAAGGTAAAGAACACGAGATAAGAAAAGTCCACTTAGAAGAATAACGTTTACGTAATATACAAATTCATTCTTCTTTATTGACATGCGCGTGAAATGGCCAGACAAAAGCCCCGCTATTCACGTTGTGCGTTTGCATTTGTGCAACAGATTTGTGCTACAGCTTTGTCCCCACAACAAGAGAAAACAAAAGGATAAGTGTAGCCAAAGAGGATTCAAATAAGGCTTTTGTTGCGTTGCCGCTCAGTTGCCTTTTGTTCAACACAAATGGTTTCATGGTCTTGATGAACAGATCTGATGAGCGAGGAGCCGTATGTTCATTTAGCACCGCGGGGTGGGGAGGAAGGCTGAATGAGTGAAGTGGTGGATGAGAACAAAAGGACACTTGTATGTGTCAGCGCTGCATAAACATCAGAGGGAGAGTTCCCCGGGGTGAAGGTCACCAATATCTACAATTGTGATGAGCTGGAAATTAATTTCCTAGTGAAAATGATCCATTATCAGTTCATGTCCATAAATCATCTGGATGGCTCACAGGGATACCTGTCACAGGAGGGAAATAGATGGAGGGGTGGCCAGGCACTCACAGTGGTGGGTTAGATAGACAGATTCCATTGTTTATCCATCCATCCATCTATCTACAGGTTGTGTTTTCATTATAAGAAATGCTCGGGCCTAGAAATGATTTGGATTTTGGAGATTCTGGAATAAATGTGTATAAAAATTAGATGTTTTGGAGATGGGACCCAAACAGGGCATTAAAGTATATTGCATACACACCTTATACACACAGCCTGCAAGGTGTTTCAAGCAGGAGTTTTATAATTTAGCCATCGCCACAAGAGGTCGAAGGGATTCTACACTTTAAGTCTCATATCAGTGCTCTATAAATTACAGATTTCGATAGATTCCGATAAAAGATACTCAACCTATATCTGTCTATACCCATATCTATCTATCTATCTATCTATCTATCTATCTATCTATCTATCCATATCTATCTATCTATCTATCCATATCTATCTATATCTATCTCTCTATCTATCCATATTTATCTGTCCATATACATCCATCAATAATCTATCATATATCTATCCATCCATCCAGATCTATCTATCTCTGTATCTTCCATCCATTTCTATCTATTTGTATCTGTTCATCCATATCTATATCTACCATCAATCTACCCACATCTCTCTATCCATCTATATCTATCAATCTCTACCTATTATCCATCTATCCACATCTCTCTATCATATATATCATATATCCATCTATATCTATCAATCTCTACCTATTATCCATCTATCCACATCTCTCTATCATATCTATCATATATCCATCTATATCTATCAATCTCTGCCTACCATCCATCTATCCACATCTCTATATCATATATATCATATTTTATTATTATTCTTTATTTATAAAGCGCCAGCATATTTCGCAGCGCTGTACAATAGGCACAGTATAGAAAGGGTTACAATACATTGAACAACATTTGACAAACAGTACAGGAGGAGATGAGGGCCCTATTCCCGTAGGAACTCACAATCTGGGAGGGTTGGGGTTGGAAACAGGAGGAGAGGACTGTAAGGTGAGAGTGATTGATGGTTGCGTCAGTGAGTTGGGTGGTAGGCTTCCCTAAATAGGAATGTTTTCAGGGAGCGTTTGAAGGAAGAGAAGTTAGGGGAAAGTCTGACAGTACAAGGGAGAGCGTTCCAGAGAGTGGGGGCTGCGCGTGAGAAATCCTGCAGTCTATCATGGGAAGAGGTGATGCGGGGAGAAGCTAGGCGCAGGTCACTGTTTGACCTTAGGGAGCGGGCCGGGGTATATTTGGTGATTAGTGAGGACAGGTAGTGGGGAGCTGAGTTAGTGAGGGTTTTGTAGGTAAGGATAAGGATTTTGAACTTAATTCTGCAGTGGATGGGGAGCCAGTGAAGGGACTCGCAGAGGGGAGCGGCAGAGACAGAGCGGCGGGTGAGGTGAATTAGCCTGGCGGAGGCGTTCAGGATGGATTGTAGGGGGGAGAGGCGGGACAGAGGGAGGCCAGATAAGAGATTATTGCAATAGTCGAGTCGGGAGATTACCAGGGCGTGTATGAGTTGTTTTGTGGTGACAGCGGTAAGAAATAGCCGAATTCTGGAAATATTACACAGTTGGTATCGGCAGGAGGAGGAAAGAGACTTGATGTGGGGGATGAAGGAAAGAGCAGAGTCAAGTGTAACTCCAAGACAGCGAACTTGGTTTGATGGTTCAGTCTTTGACATGTTGATCTTTAGGTGGTGGGAGGCCATCCAGGAGGAGATGCCAGATAAACAGTCACTGACTTTTGAAAGGACAGGGGGAGAGAGATCAGGGGTAGAGAGGTAGATCTGAGTGTCATCAGCGTATCCATCTATATCTATCAATCTCTACCTATTATCCATCTATCCACATCTCTCTATCATATCTATCATATATCCATCTATATCTATCAATCTCTGCCTACCATCCATCTATCCACATATCTCAATCATATCTATCTATCTATCTATCTATCTATCTATCTATCTATCTATCTATCTATCTATCTATCTATCTATCCATACCTCTCTATCTCTATCTTTCATCCATCTATCCACATCTCTCTGTCTCTCTACATATCTATGTATCTATTTATCTGGCCATCTGTCTATATCTATATGCAGATTTAGTATCCTTTATCCAAGATGTCAGAAACCACAAGGGTTCTAGATTTGAGATGTTTTGCAATTTTGGAATATTTGCATGTAATAAAGAGATATCTTGGGTATGGGACCCAAGCCTAACCATGAAATTAGTTCATGTTTCACAACTTATATCGCACAGCCTAAAGGGCATTTATACAAAAAAAAAAATGTTTATGAATTTTTTATTGTATAACAAAAAATAAAGCAGATTGAAGTGACAAGGAGCATATACATTGTGCACATGAAACATATCAACGTGAGGTCACCATGCTTAAGAAGAAACAACAATATTCCATAAACTGATATGAACAGGTACACCGTTAGTACATTCCAGATATCGCTTATATTTCGTGGTACTGTCTATGGTCCGTTAGGCAACTGACATTTTGCATGACAATGCGTCAAAAAGGTCAATGAAAAGGAATTAGAGTCAAAAGGACTAGATTCTATAGGAAGCATGAGAAAGGACAGTAAAGAGGAGGAGAAAAGAAGGGATATATGGGAAGAAGGGAGAAAAGGAAGATAAGAGAGAAAGGTAAGGAAGAGGAATAGAGAGTGAGAGGGGGAAAAAAAAAAAGGTGGGGGGGTTGGAAGGATATAAAGGAGGAGGGCGGGTTGGATGTCATGGTGATGTGGGAAGGTGAGCTAAATAGGGGGGGCAGGTAGGATCCCAACCTAGGGGAACAGTTTAGTGACCTATAGCTGCATCATATTCAGTGTAGGGGGGGGAAGCGTCCCGCTATCCAATGAGATCTAGTCTATCATAGCGGCAGTGCCCCCACGACCTCCGTCACCCTCCTACAGTACCTCACGAAACCGTGCGGAAGCACGGTATGTAGTCCAATGAAACCAGAGTCTCAGGGAGTTCTGTGCGACTTTAGCAGGAGGAAGAGCGAGTTCTTCATTCTTTCACAGCACTTCCATTCTATCAATCAATGTTTTAAGAGGAGGGATGGAAGTTGATTTCCAATACACGGGTATCAGAGATCTGGCCACTAAAATAATTCGCAGCATAACCGATCTTTTTAGTGATTTCACCGGGAATGGAAGCTGAAGAAGCAGAAAGTTTAGGGGGGTAAGGTCCAGTGACAATATTTTTAATACATTTTACTCTATCACATGAGGGGTGGAATTTTCCCACATATTCAGTGTCATCTCGGCTCTCAAAAAAGAATTCAGATTTGGGCCAAGTTTTTGGGTTTCTTTCTTTGATTTTTTTTTCACAACACCCTATTTCAGTAGGATTTGAAAAGCAACAATATTGTTATTATGAGAAGATTCTACTAAAAACACCAATTATATTTTTCCAAGAAACTAGTTAAAAGGAGGACCAGATAATAACCTTGTTGGAATATAATTGACTCACTTCAGAATGATTTCAGAAGATAATGTCTCCGGTTTGACTTACTTTTTTGCTTCCATTTAATTCCCCCACTCAGCGCTCAGTGAACATTCCATGCTCGGCAAATAATGGCTAATGTTACAGTATAATGTACATAATATACCTTAGGCAGCGTGAAGTAGGGACGCAGTGCATATCATTACCGGACGCGTCTTAAAATATAATTAAAAAGAAAATCAATGATAAAAAACATATATGATGTGCTTTCAAGATGTAGCCAGACTCCAAAGAAAAGGTCAAAAGGAAATAAAAATAATAAAGCACGAAAGAATCAGAGAGAATGGAGAGGGAACAGATGAGATGTTTGCCATGAATACCAATAGAGATGAGGCTTTGCTGGGAGAAAGATGAACAGTGTCAAAAGCAGATGAGAGATTAACAGGACTAGATCAGATTAGTGTCCTTCGGATATTGCAACATGGAAACATGGAGGTCGTTGGCTACTTTGGTGAAAGCTTTCTTCTTTGTGGAATGAGCAATATGAAAATTAGATTACAGTAGATTTAACGGATTAGGGAATTAAGGGAATAACATACAGTAGGTGGAAGCGGATGCGTTGTTGGAGCGGAGAGAAAAAAGAAGACAAAAAAATGTAATCAAGGATAGTCTCCAGATCGGCTTTCTGGTCCGGTGCTTTAACTTAGCTGGAAATTGTTATGGAACAACCTCTACGGTATTCTAGTTGCGAGCAGTAAAGCCTGGTGGTGAATCTGCTCATGGACCTCGATAATAACATCGACCTGAGTATTTGAGGTTCATAAAAAACTTTCTCTAATGATTTATGGTGGTTTTATTTAAATTTGAGGCTCTGAATGCAAAAAATTAGCCCAGATTTGTTCAATCATGAACAGTTTTGACCAGTTGGACAGTTTTGACCAGTTGGATTATGAGACTGACGTTAGTGCTTACTGACTATTTAAAACCTAATGTGCGTCCAGTTCTGGATATATTTATGTACAAGAAATGTACAAGCTGGTTATCTGGACTGATGACACTTTCATGGCAAGCCAGGCCTTTTTGAAAGTATGGACTTGGAGCTGCAGCTCCAATAGCTCCTATCTCAGCAATGGCGAACCTTTTCACCCCAGATGTTAGTATGTCTACTACATGTCCAATGAAGTTAAGCCAGCCTTATGTGTGAGTAAGCATTATGGGACATGTAGCTCTGTAACATCTGAGGTGCCAAGGTTTGCCATCATTGGACTATGCTAATCCAGTCCTGAGCCTCCCTAGACCCTTGCAGGTGCATAGGACAAAATGCACTTTATGACCCATTCCAGTAATTTCTAGAGATGGGAATTCGTTTCGGAAAAATTCGGAATTCGGAACGAAATTTGATAATTCGTATTCAGAAGTACTTCCGAATAACGAATCGATACGATACGAATACGAAACAAAAACGAAACAATATGATACAAAACTAAACGAAGTGGTATATAACAACTTTATTTTGTTTTCCACTGTGTCATCATCATAAAAGAAACATTAGAATAATTGATATCAACTATAGAATTTGAAATGAACTATCAAATGGATATCAACTATTGGATATCAACTATCAAAATTGAAATGAACTATCAAATATCGAATTCGATTCAATACGATACGATTCGATATGATACAAATCCGATACGATACAAATCAATTCGAAAAGAAACAAAATATGAAGCGAAACACGAAACTAAATTAGTTACGAAATTCCGAAAACGAAATTATTTAAAAATGTAACAAAACGAAACTAAACAAAACAAATTTTTCAGCCATGCACATCCCTAGTATTTTCCCAGTGCTGCATCAACTGACAGTTCAGGAGCAAATTTTGCAGGCTCTACGCTCCTTATGAGAGGTTTGCGCTCTGCAAAATTCCCTACCCTTTCTCTTGCAGCAGCTGACTAGCTGTAGAACCTGGGACAACAATCAATACCTGTGCAAACGGGATCCATAGTGTGCTCCCAACATTTTAACACCTTGTGAATGTCAGCTGAGGGGTTAAACAGTGTGAAGAGCTGGGACTCTGTGTCTGAAATACAGACCCCCAGCTGATTCAGCAGGGAGCCCCAGCTGCAGTAGCGCTTTTTAACCAGCAGATGGTGACACCTGCCTGTCAAAGATTGCTGCTACTGTAAAAAATGCATTGCGAATATTCCCAAAAATTTTTATCTGTTCAATTACTGAAAATAGATTTTCCAAAAAGCCAATGTTCCTGACTGTGGGTTTATGGAAAATTTCTCAGTGTTGAAGGGGTTAAAATATTACAATGTATACAATACCGGCTGGCTGAGAAAGGACACAGCTTGATTAATGCGATGGGGCAGTGGATGGGGTTTTTTATGTTTCTTTTTTTCCCCCTTTTATATTATTTTACACAATCATCAAAAGCCAGGCTTGTACACATTCATCATAAAGATAATACTGATGAGGATAAGGACTAGAGTTTTTTTTTTTCTCTGATCACCAGCTTTGAACGAAACACATCCGAGTGCTTTTTGGTGCAACCTGTGATTAATGAATCCTTCATTCGCTGACATAAAAAAAAAAAAAAAACGGAATTTAATACAAATAAATATTTTTACCCTTGCTGCAATTTTTTTTAATAACTGTTTACCCAGCATGCTCAAATAAATATTTTAACGCGGCCCTTGATCTTGAGATATTTTTACGCCGCGCAGGAAGGAAAAGGTGCATATGCTAGGAAATTGCAAGTAGAGTGCAGAAGTATTAAAACTATCTTTATATATAAAAATTGCAACTCACGGAATTCATTTTTTATGGGATTTAATCTTGCAGCTTTTAGCTGGATCCCTTGGTATTAAAATACATATAAAATTATTCAAGCAAATGTGAACTTTAATTGACTAGTGTCGGTTTTCATTAAGAAATTTTATTTTTACGAGTAAATTTTTTTAGTTTTGTGTATATGTCTTTACTTAAAGTCAACACCTAACCAGAAAGTATGAACCCCAAAAAAGCCAGATATTGAATGAGATTATTACACCCCTGCACAATCGCACAAAGATATATCATCCATTGGAATAATGGATTGCTCATCCTAACCAGCCACAGCATCCAAGGTGTTTCAGAACTGCATGTCACATCATACCATGGCACATACTCTACGTCAAAGTTGGTATGGGCCTAACATGCAGAAAATAGAACAAACAGCTAAACCTAACACCAGCCCTTGAAATGACTGCGTAAACATTTAAATACGTAAAGGGAATCCACAAGTTAGAGGAAGGGAGTATATTTAAAAGGAAACAAAGTAGCAAAACAAGAGGACATAGTCTTAGATTAGAGGGGCAAAGGTTTAAAAGTAACATCAGGAAGCATTATTTTACTGAGAGGGTGGTGGATACATGGAACAGCCTTCCAGTAGAAGTGGTAGAGGCCAAAACAGTGATTGAATTTAAGCAGGCATGGGATAGGCATAAGGCTATCCTAAACAAAAGATAAATCCAGGTAAAGTATCCATGTAATTGGGCAGACTAGATGGGCCGAAAGGTTCTTATCTGCCGACATTTTTCTATGTTTCTATGTTTTCTAAGGGACAGGTAAAAAAGAGGAAAATAATAAATATGGGAACAAATGGAAAGATACCGGTCCTTATAATGCTTGGGGTGGATAGACAATGGAGAGACAAAAGAATTGGCGAATAAATAACTGAAGGTACAGGACGCCAGATAGGTGCAAAGTAAAAGAAACACAGCTGAGTTAAGGGTTACCAGAGGTCAAGGATAGTCAGAAAGCAAGCTAGAGTCACTGTACCAGAACAGCCATAAGGAAGCATGGGTAAGTGTCTGATACAGAACCACAGTAGCACAAGGTACCAGTAAAGACTGAAAGTTTATATAGGTGTCAAAGAAGTCCTATCGGATGGCACCGTGTGTGTGTGCTAGAAAGTGCATGCGCTGAAAGAAAGACTTGTTACGTTTATGCTGGACGGCATCATTACGGCAAGGTTTGGGGTTCTCATAAATGTTGGTTCACACGCAACGTTCTGCATCAGTTATCCTTTTAAATTGATGTGGTCCAGTGTCACATGCAGCAGAGCCACCTGCAGAACAAGTGTCATTTTGGTGGCATAGCATCATCAAAGCACCTGGCGTGACATCAGGATTCTTGGACTCTGCAACAGACTGGGTAATCATGATACATATAGTTCCAAAAGATCTGGGGTGCAAAGGATACCAATGACTTCTCAGAAGGGGGCACGAATTCCTGCTTTGTAACAATAGCACAACAAACGCTTACTCGTTCATTTAGCAATATAACATTAAACTCTCTACAAAATAGTCTCTTTCCACACCTATCAACAAATACTCTACATATAGTAAATGTAGCATAATACATATAATATACCAGACATTTGCAACTTGACTTTGTGAATCGGTGTGAATATTGTGTTACAGGTAAAGGCGGGAATAGCGTAAGCGATGAATACTTAGGTGGACACAGTAACTCCTGTACTGTAACAATAGCACATCAACAAACATTATCTCAATTAGGAGAATAACAATATCTTCAGTAATGAATTATGACTGATGCTCCTTCCACCTCTATCTAAACATAAGCATAATAAATATAACTGAAATTTGCAAGCTGAATCTGTCAATTTCTCCAGGATAGCAGTATTACAGATTTAAAAGGCTATATTGTTACAGGCAAAGCAGTACATACTGTAGTTATATACAATGCCTTTACTTTTAAAAATCCAAAGGTAATCCAGACACCTGGATAATTTCAGTATATTTTAAAGGAACAGAGGTAGTTGACCAGGTTGTGTTAAGAGAACAAAATTTCAAAGAAAAATATGCAATCAACAGGATGCTAAAGGTAATTACTCTTACATTTGGAGGCACTGTAGAGATACTTATTGTCAATACATGCATGTTCCATGGCACAGCATTAAAATGTTACTGAAGCTTACACGGGTGTGTGCACCTTTTCACAGCATCTTATGTGCAAGTGTTAAATGTAACAGGTGTCAGTGCTCAGTTCACACCTTTACATTTGAGTAGAGGAACAGTGATTGCCTATACATGGGCAGATAAGACATATAGAAAATAAATTTTATAAAAACATGATCTCTCCAACTATTTTTTGATATTTTAAAAATGATCTGCTAAGAGACATAAATAAAAGAGAGGTTAGATGCTTCTTGGTGAGTCTCTTGATTTCTGATGGGAGGCTACTAGAAAGTAATTTAAAAAAAAAAAAAAAAAAAAACAATATACTGTTGCAAATGTATTTCATATTGGCCATATTCCAAAATATTGCAATCTGCTTGTGTCTGCAATGAAAAGATATGAAAGAAGTTTCCTACCCTTTTCTTTATTGCAACCCAAAGTGCTTAAAACAGATTTTTTAACATGGTTAAATAACACTGTAATGTTGGTGACAATGACCACACATTGCATTACAGCGTATCACAGCAGTTGATGCCTTTCTATCATTTTCTTGTGGTTTCTCATGCTTCTGTCAATCACGGTTCACTGGAAGTTCTTCACCCCCCCATGTCAACCTGTATTCTGCTGCCAAGCAACCCCCCCCCAGTCTCAGTGGCAATTAGCCAGATGTCAGTAGCCCTATTATCTCCATGCCTCAGTTCTGCATTATTTAGTCACTGCATGGTAACAGCAAGAATTCAGGGAATTAAAACACAAGTGTCTATACAGTGTACACAGCCTGCACGTTCCATTTGAAATACACTCAGGAGGCATCAAGAAAAATATATTACAATCTATATATTTATATATTTATATTACTGCTAAATTAAGTGTAATCATTGATGACATGTGTGAGGTTTGTACAATATATGAGAAAGCGTACGAAATAAATACAATATCGAAAAGAAACACCTTTAATCACATGGGCCTGTTCCAATCATACCGTTAAGTTAACGGTTGGAGCAGCTATTCTAAGTTTGCCACAAGCTTACCATTCTGGTTGCAATCAGCAGCAGCATAGCATACATTGACGTATGTATAGGAGCCATTAATTTGCGTCCACGATTAGGAGAATGAGCTATTCTAACTCACCCTTTTCTTCTGTCGCTGGCATTTAGGCTCGGATCAGACGAACGCATTCTGTGCGGACTGTGCGGACTGTGCGTCCGTGCACAAAGGACGTACTTTCTGACTGATGACAAGGCAGTGGCCACACGGTCCATTTTTGTGACAGATTTTTTTTGACCAATGTAGATGGGAAATAAAATTAATATGAAAAAACATTTTGTCAGTCAAAAATGTTCGACGTCAAAAATGCAGTCTGTCTGACTACGTTCCATCACTCACGCACAAAGCTATGCGGATGTGGCGCACTCCACACGTCCGTTCTAGCGGTTTTACGTTCTTGCCTAACTTGCGTCCGTTTGCCACGTCCGATGTGCATCCGCACGTCTGTGCAGCCATACTTCGTGTGTGGGTCTCGATTGAGCATAATTGTATGCTACTAAGGACGTTAAAATGTGCGGCAACGTGAACATTGCGCTCGTCTGACCCGAGCCTTATTAAAAAAAATCATATCTCTCTCTATCTGCCTATCTATATATCGATCCATATCTGAATCTGTGACTCTCTCTGGGATAGAAGTCTATTTAAATATCCATGTATATATCTGTCAATCCATCTATCTATGCATCTCTCAAATATCTAGGTATGTGGTTAGACCCTAATCTATCCTTTGGCCCCCACATCAAAAAACTCTCATCTAAACTTTACCCCAAACTAGGTGCCCTGTACAGAAACAAATCCTGCCTGAGCCCCGCGGTAAGAAAGCAGATTGTACAACAAATGCTTATGTCGGCTATTGAATACGGAGATGTAGTGTATGCAGCCGCCCCGCAAACACACCTTAAGAAACTTACTACATTGTATAACTCATTCTGCTGCTTTGTGCTACAATGTAACTAAATGACCCACCATTGTGACATATTAAGAGAACTAAATTGGCCGTCGCTGGAATCTAGACGCACCCTTCACCTTTCCAACCTGGTGTTTAAGAGCTTTCTGGGAAGCTACCACCCTACCTGTATAGACTGCTTCCCCTAGCAGCTCCCATATCCTATAACCTCCGATCCAGGACCAGCACCTTTCTCACAATACCACAACACAAAAAGAAAGTGGCTCGATCCTCATTTTCCTACAGAGCACCACAGTTATGGAATAACCTCCCAGAAGCCATCAAATCTTCCCCCAGTCTAAAGTCACTTAAGAGATCTCTATTAACATACATCAATACAGAATGCACCTGTAAACATGTAACACAGTGACTATATACAGAATGCACCTGTAAACATGTAACACAGTAACTACATACAGAATGCACCTGTAAACATGTATTTCTGTAATGTATATTACATTCTGTATATAGTCACTGTGTTACATGTTTACAGGTGCATTCTGTATATAGTCACTGTGTTACATGTTTACAGGTGCATTTTGTATATAGTCACTGTGTTACATGTTTAGAAGTACATTCTGTATATAGTCACTATGTTGCATGTTTACAGCCGCATTCTGTATATAGTCACTGTGTTACATGTTTACAGCCGCATTCTGTATTGAGATATGTTAATAGGGAGCTCTTAAGTGACTTTAGACTGGGGGAAGATTTGATGGCGTCTGGGAGGTTATTCCATAACTGCGGTGCTCTATAGGAAAAGGGGCATTGAATCACTTTCTTTTTGTATTGTGGTACTTCAAGTAAGGTGCAGGTCCTGGATCGGAGGTTATAGGATGACGCAAATGCTCATTTATCTACATATATCTCTCTATTGACCCATTTATGAATCAATCTATTATGTATCTGTGGATCTATCTATATGGGTTAGTAGTTTACCTGTATAACCATTTATCGATTTGTGTTTATCAATCTATTTATGCGTCTATTTATAGTAAATTTATATGACCATTTAACTTCATAATAGAAGGATAGGTAATATTTCTCATTAAATACCACCATGGGCAGAAGGAAGGATGATGAGGATACTCTCCCTTAGCAGGCAAACAGTGGTGGTAATAATACCGCCTGAGTAGCAGTATTTCCGATGAATTCCCTGCAGCATAATTTAATATATAGCCCTCAATTAATCAGCACTTAAAATGCAGAGGAAGGCAATTAATCAGCAGCCTCATTCACAGTCTGTACATGACAGAAAACCAAATAAGACCCTAGGAATCTCAAAATGTTTTTTTATTTTCATTTTTATGTAACACGTCTCATCTCAGCTGTAGTGTGAAAAGCTCATCTAATTAAACTATGAATATTTTAAACATGAACAAAAAATAAATCCTTCGACAAGCAGCTTTAATTTAACATTATGTTTGAATTCAGTATTTGAGCAGTACATACCTCATCTCTCAGCTAAGGAAAGTCTAGGAGAACATGAACAGGACCGGCTGATTCTGCACTGAACACTCTGACATAAATACTTCCCATATCCGACCGTGATATGACTTTTCCATCTGAATAAAAACATCTTTATTTTATGTTTGTTTAGAGGGGTTTTAAAATATATCTATCCTTATCTATGTATCTGTCTTTATTTACAAAGGATTACGTATATAATATCCATCCATATCTAAGTGAAAAGAAAAACAGAAGCCTTGAGCGCAAATACCGTTCAACGGACGTGCTTACAAAAAACTGTATATTATTATTATTCTTCTTTATTTATAAAGCGCCGGCATATTCCGCAGCGCTGTACAATAGGCACACAGGGTTACAATACATTGAACAACATTTGACAAACAGTACAGGAGGAGATGAGGGCCCTATTCCCGTAGGAACTCACAATCTGGGAGGGTTGGGGTTGGAAACAGGAGGAGAGGACTGTAAGGTGAGAGTGATTGATGGTTGCGTCAGTGAGTTGGGTGGTAGGCTTCCCTAAATAGGAACGTTTTAAGGAGCGTTTGAAGGAAGAGAAGTTAGGGGAAAGTCTGACAGTACGAGGGAGAGCGTTCCAGAGAGTGGGGGCTGCGCGTGAGAAGTCCTGCAGTCTATCATGGGAAGAGGTGATGCGGGGAGAAGCTAGGCGCAGGTCACTGTTTGACCTTAGGGAGCGGGCTGGGGTGTATTTGGTGATTAGTGAGGACAGGTAGTGGGGAGCTGAGTTAGTGAGGTTTTGTAGGTAAGGATAAGGATTTTGAACTTAATTCTGCAGTGGATGGGGAGCCAGTGAAGGGACTCGCAGAGGGAGCGGCAGAGACAGAGCGGCGGGTGAGGTGGATGAGCCTGGCAGAGGCGTTCAGGATGGATTGTAGGGGGGAGAGGCGGGACAGAGGGAGGCCAGATAAGAGATTATTGCAATAGTCGAGTCGGGAGATTACCAGGGCGTGTATGAGTTGTTTTGTGGTGACAGCGGTAAGAAATGGCCGAATTCTGGAAATATTACGCAGTTGGTATCAGCAGGAGGAGGAAAGAGACTGGATGTGGGGGATGAAGGAAAGAGCAGAGTCAAGTGTAACCACGAGACAGCAAACCTGGTTTGATGGGGAGATAGTGATACCCTCCACTGTGATAGAGAAGTCAGGAGGTGGGGAGGCATTAGAGGGAGGAATAAGTAGGAGTTCAGTCTTAGTCTGTATAACACGATAGAATAAATAAATAACCATATATATATGTATATTGTACTATTTCGTGTGGTGTTTACAAAACCCTGTAAAGCATGCGGGAAAAAAACACTTATATTAATCCCTTCACTACCAAGATCGAGATATCTCAGGCTTCAAAGGCACCAACTGGTGCCCCAATATCAAGATATCTCTATCTGTAGCTCTGCCGCTCAAAGGCAAATTAAATTAGTTTGTTGCAAACTAATTTTGGTTGCTTTTTGGCTGCAGAAGTTGCCCCCAAAGTTTTAGCCCTGTGTGTATAATGACCAAACGCTAAAACTATGTAAAATCGTCTGATGATGCCCTTACGTCGGGCTTTCTGCAGCCAATGCAGGGGAAAAAAAAGAAGAAAATATACCAGCAGCTCAAACTGCTGTAACTCAATTTAGCAGTAGATAGCACCATCTACTGGCCAAAATAGGTTATTTACAGTAAGAAATACAATGGGTTTATGCTTAAATATGTTTTAATGTATAATTTATTTTTCAAAAAAACACTGGTTTCTGACAATGTTTTTTTGGAAAATCACTTGGTAGTGAAGGGGTTAAATTGCCAAATGCACGAAGTGCAGTGGTAATCCTGCGCAAATAAAGCGCTGAATATATGAAGTGTGATATATCACCTGCAATAAAGAGCAACATCGGTGTGCAGTATATAATGGAAAATGGAATATATAATTTTTTTTATATATTTTAAAAAAATACAACATATAAAAAGTATATTTTACTTCAAGAGGAAGTGTGTGATCAGTTCTGTTACTTCTCAAAATGTCCCTATTTGTCTATACCTACCCACCTATTATCCGTACCTATCTATCGGTCTTTCCCTATTTATCTCCATCTGTCATTCTCTATTTATCCATATCTAGCTATCAAACTATTCATATCCATCATTATATCCCTAGCTATCTTTCTTGATCCATATCTATCCATGATTGCCTCTATCTAAGCATCCTTCCCTATTTATCCATATATATCCATCTATGTCAATCTATCCTTCCATATTTAGATATATTTATTAGACATGTGCATTCGTTTTAGTACTAAAACGATTTAGTCAGAATTTTGGGATAATTTAGTTTTAGTATGACTCAAGAGATACGAAACTGCTCAGTACAAAAAACGAAAGAAACTAAAATAAAATGCACTACATTTTAGTTTCAGTCCTTTTTGTGATATTACATTGATGAGTGAAGGAGACCAGCAATGAAGAGCGCAACATCGCAAAGCTACAGAAAAGGTTTGTATGCGTAATCCTTCCCGACCCCTACCCAAAAATCTGACATTGATAGAGCTCCAGAATACTCACTCGCAGCACAGACAGCCAGCACAGGAGAGGAAACCTTTACTTAACCCTTGCATGTCTATGAGGCAGACAAGATGATAAAAGCAGCTGGAGAAGGAAAACATTCAAATAAATCACACTGAAAGCTAATGACAGAGGAGAGCTGGATAGTAAAAAACCCCTTTATCACAAGCAGCGCTGGGAGAAGAGAGGGACTTTATAAAACGTGTGTTATCTCCCCTCCCACTCTGCATAATAGGGGCTTAGGTCTGATACATTTTATATTATCCAGGAGCACTATCCCCCTTTCATCATCTATAATACACGTTTTATATAAAGTCCCTCTCCTCTCCCAGTGCTACTTGTTATAAAGTTTTTTTTTACGTCTGATACATTTAGTATCCAGCTCTCAGTTACTCTGTCATTATGAGCCTTCAGTGTGATTTATTTGAATGTTTTCCCTAGGTTTAAAGTGCTTTATTTTATTATAAAAATCTATTTGCACCAGTCATCTCTTCTCTGAGCTTTCAGACCGATTTACGTTAATATTTTCCCTCTCCCCTGCTTTTATATTCCTGTGTCTCCCCCACAGAGATACAAAGTTTAAGTAAAAGTTCCCTCTCCTGTGCTGGATAAGCATTGCATTCCAAAGTTCTGCACCCTCCACATGCCAATGCAGTAGGATGTTCTATACAGAGAGGGGCATTAATTAATCCAGGTGGATGTTGTATACATTATACAGAGAGGGGTATTAATTAATGAAGGAGAATGTTATCTACATTATACAGAGGGGTATTAATTAATGCAGGAGGATGTTCTATACATTATACATAGAGGAGCCTTTTTTTTAGTCCTTTAAATCCAGTGGCTGTGAGCGCTGAGATCGGCTGCTTGTTATATTATCTCTCAGTACAATGTATCAGGCTCAGCTGTTACAGTAACTGACTGTAACAGCGCTCAGAGTTTCAGTAAAATAAGGAAATAATATTGTTCTAACCTCTTATATATAAAAATATTATTTACAAAATTTTACTCGAACTCTGAGCGCTGTGATGAGCAGCAGTCAGTTACTGTAACAGCTTTGCCTGGCACATTGTGCTGAGAGTGAGTGATACTGTAACAAGCAGCGATCTCAGCCCTCTGAGGAGCCACTACAATAGTAATTGTATCCACTGGTTTTCGGATGAATGAAATTAGTTTTCATACTAAAGTACTAAAGAACTGAAAACGAATTTCTTTAGCAACTAAATAAATTGCATTTTAGGACTAATCCATTAGTTCAAAACGAAATTTTGTGCTGTGAACATGTCTAATGTTTATACATCGATTATCCCTTGATATCTATTTATTTATTTATCTTTCTGGACATACTTGAAAAAACAAGAGAAATCTCAATCAGGGTCATCCGAAAAGGAAGCCAAAATGTAACCGAACAGTGAAATTCAGCATACGGTTACCTTTCATGGCCATTCGGCTATCCAGAGTGCAGGCAATTCGCCAAATCTAGGGGAATTGCCTGCACATACGGTGCCTGTTCGGTGCTTGTTGAAGGGCAGTGAAATCCCCAGAGAGAGGCAATGCTTCGTCTATTCAGAGAAAACAAACCAGCAGTGAAAAGTTGCCGAATTGCCCTGCTGTTTGGTGGTTTCATTCGGCTGATTTATTCAAGCCAATTCCATAGGCTTCAATGTTAAAAATATTCCCGTTTTAATTCATTATGTAATAAACCGTTCATTATAAAATTATGCAGTAAAAAGTTTCTTTATGTATAGATTCTTTAGGATCTTTTAGGGGATTTTCATGATTTTTTTGCGAAAAAAAAATTTTCCCCGTTTTTTTTTTTAAGATTTTTTTCTTTTTTCTGTAACAGCCCTTTTTATTATCATTCATTGGATCGTAGCTGTAAATTTCAGCCATTTTCGTTCAGTAGTTTCCTTGCAAACAGCGTTTCACTTTCCAAACATTCAAGCGTACTGGTTTTTTTCTTCTTCACTCCATTCGTCTGCGTGTCGGCTTTTTCCGGCGGCTGCTCTGCGCTCAGATCAGCTCCTGCTTGGGTTTCTCCGGCTTCTTCAGCGGAGTTAATCCAGATGTTTTTGCGGGTTTCGGTGTGCGTTCGCTGGGTTTTACGGTGAGTTTTTTTGGCGGGTTTGCGGCGACTTTTCCCTGCACTACGACGGCCCTGTGGTGCTTACTGAATACAACGCAGGGTCGCCGAAATGGGATCGCCAAATCACACCGAATTGAAGAAAACGAAAAGTCACCGAACGTGCGGTGACTTTTTGATTCTCTTTTGAATAACCCTGAATGCGTCCTTCCTGGTAAAATAATTTGCAAATAAATAAGTAAACTTACCCGTTTCTATCCATCTAGGCATCCATACCTATCCACATTCTTCTTCTTTTTCTCTATAGGTCCTATTAGGTAAACAACTATCAGGTGTAGTCACTAAAGGTGAAACTCTGGAGAATTGGCAGGAGAAGAGAGACCAATCTAGACCAAATATCCAATTTGGAAAGTTAGAAAAATGGGAGAATTTTACGGTTTGGCTATCTTGACCTAGATTTTTAACTTCTCCTGTCAATTCTCTTGAGTTTCACCTTTAGTGAATAGACCTGTAGGTTTTTAAATTTCTTCAAATATTCCCAAAGATAAAATTGTAGTTGCAGTTACCGAATTATTTAGCAAGCAAGAAATGATAAAAAAATGTAATGAATGCACTTATAAAAGAGATAGATATGGAAGATCTTAGCTAGAATCACCACTGGTGAGCTTCTTTTTTTATTCCGCATTTTTTTTTATTTTATACACGTACCGATATCACAATCCTAAATAGATGTTGCATTGATGATATCACAATGAAGTACTGTATGATTCAACCTGGTATGGTGCTCATCCCTGGAATTTATGCGTCGTAAATCTAAACCTTGCACAATGAAAGATATTTTCTGTAAGAACACATGACCCTGTTTTAGCAAGCAAATGTTAACAGGAAGGAAATAAAAGGCATAACAAAAAAGGATAATGGAAGAAACAAAATATATCTGATGTATTGTCGTGAGTCTTTATGATTAATTCCTTGAACAAAATTGGAAGGAAAAGAAATTGAAATAAGATTAAGCTTTTCCACTTAATTCAAGTCACGGTTCCTGTCAATACATGGTTTGCTACAACATGTCGACGGACAATGGTGTTCCACCAACTCTGTCATTTCGCTCACGACACAATGTGTCATCTCAGAAATAAAGCGTGCAATCATGCATACCACCTTTCCTGGAATGCCATTTAGAAGAAGATAAAGGATTTCCATAAAAATTACTTTGGGAAAACGAAAGGTTCTTCTAAAGAACAGTTGTTAGGCCCATGCTTTTAGAATATTGTCTAGCCGTAGGTACCTCCTTTTTCCATGATGTTACCAGGACTGCGTCTGAATAGGATTCTGCCATGGTCCAGCATTACACAATAAACCAGACGTTTCCCATTTCCATGATGAGTGAAGCTTCCATACCCAACTTTCACCATTCTTTGTCTCTGCAGAAATGCAATGCTGCCTTAATCAAACTCTGACCACCCATTTCACCAGATGGACATTGTGCAGATGGACATCCTTTTCTATGCGTAGAGTCATGTGTGCATTTCACCATTCTCAAACTTTGTATGGACATGGTGCCCATGAGTATATTTCCCCATTCTATACCTGTGCACGGATACGGTCACTCCTTAATCTAAATCTCATGCCTATTTTCCATCATTCTAGGTCTCTACATGACAACTGTGCGGTCTTCATCCAAAGCAGTACATGAAACGTTTTGGCATGTGCCTATTCCGAGATTCCTTGCGTTTCAACAATGACTACTGGACTCGTGTCTTGTTTTACCATTTTATAACTCCATGTTGAAGGGTGCCATCCCAGTCCATAATGGAAAACCAATGCCTTAGTATAATATTGTGTATTTCGAGATCCTTCCATGTTTGGTGGGTAGCTGCTCCAGTTTCTACTTTTAATCATGCAATATCTCTACAGGTATGCCAGTCTGCCTAAATCCAACTCTGGACACCTAACTCTATTTTTGTCAAGACACTGTATAACCCATTTCTCTCTTATGTCTTTATAAATGTCCATATAATCCCATAAATGTTAAGTCCCTTCATGGATATGGTGCTCAAGAAGAAGTTTATGTGAGCACTGAGAACGATCAGCTGGATAAATGTCCTGCTCTTAGGTGGGTCCATACAAATGTTTCATAAGGTTTTATCTCAATGGTTTCGTTACAGAAAATGATACCATATGCAAATCAGACTGCTAAAAACAAACAAAAACAAACATGGCAGCCATAACTGAAATGCCAAGAAAATCTCCTCTGCAAGAGAGTTACAGTGGCCCCCCCAATGATTAGTTTGGCCTTGTTGGGCCTGGTCAACCAAGAGGTCCACAGCTGGATCATCCTACTGGCTGGATATAGTGTCTTATGCTTAATGCAATGTAGACAATTTAAACTATAGTGAAACATTGTCCAATCAGACTCCAGAGTGTCCAAGATACAAGTTTGTCGATTCCGAATTCTCCAACTCCTGATTCTCTGTAAAACTTGTAAATTTGTTTGTATTTGAATAGGTGTATTAATTCGTAGTTCATAGAGTTATAATCTGATAAATGTAATGTCAACACAACTAGAATATTTTTACGTACAAGGGTCAACAGCATTGCCCCTCCAGACATTCTGAAACTCTGCTTCACAGGAGACTCCGTCAATTTAATGAGTACCTGAGCATCATGGGTAGATGTAGTTTCAGAACACCTGGAGGCCCAGGGTTGCTGACCCACTGGTTTAGCAGCATAATTTAAGTTTCCAATCATAGCATACAGGGCTCAAAATTTCCACTCGCCTACTCGCATTTGGCGAGTGGAAATTAAGTAAGGGCGAGTGGAAATGCACACGCAGGCAGCACAATAAATTATTTTGTGTGTTTAGGGGCAGAGTTAAAGGCTGGGTAGGGGTTAGGTGGAGCCACTGGTGGCGAGTAACCTTTATGGCCTGGTTAGTAGCTTGGGACTTTAAATTTTGAGCCCTGATAGCATATATCGAAAGAATAGTAATGGTAAAAAGCACTGTTCCTCTATGAAAGATTCTTTCCATGAGTTGAGCATTGAGTATCCTCAATAATTCCTTAAATACGTTATAAAAGTCACTTTGTACTGAAAGATAACATTTCTTTTCTAGAAGAGAAGGTATTTCTGGTAAGAATAAGCTTTTTTAGGTGGAATTAGAGGAAGACACTGCTGCGAGTTATTGATATGCAGTTGTTTCTCCTTGAAATTCATATGCATGACTTACTCTACGCTTCTTCCATAACAGATGCCGATGAATTTGATACAAGTTAAGTAAAATATGTTGTAAATATCAAAGCGAGAAGCCAGAAGCCTAGCAGTTCGACTCTAAAACCCTTATTGTTTTAGACGAGGAAGGAGGAATAGCTACAGGTTAGAAAAAAAAAATATGCTAAGACTGAATCCGTGTGATAAAGAACGAATATTTTGTATGCGAGACGTGACAATCCTTTCTCCATTAGGGAGACCAGATGTGCTTATTTTTCTCGAAGGTATTGATTCAAATCAATTAGCATTTTTCGCAATAAGAACATGGTTATTTTTCATGAGAAATACTTGTTTGGCCAAGTGAGCCATGAACCATGGTATTTAATATCTTCACAGTTTGATAATTAATACGGCTCTTGTTCTTAAGGCAGACGGCGTCTTGCCAAAAATAATCAGTCGTATACGTATGACAAAAGTATTAAGATAGAAAAAGAATCATATCGTATCCATTCTTTTAACCCTTTCACTGCTAACTGAGGACATGTGGAGAATGTCCTCATTGACTCCTAAGGAAAGATAGGGGTGGAGATAGTGGGTTCCTTTGAATCCCGATATCTCCCGACTGTTGGCAGCTAGCAGGGTCATGTTTGATATCATTAGAAAGGCCAGAGCATGGCCTTTCCAATGATACCACACCTGACCATGTTTAAAGTAAAGAAAAAAAATAATAAAAATAAAAATAAGGAAAAATTTGTTTTTTTAAGACGTGAAATGGCTCAACAGGGAAGGGGTTAAAGAAAAATAATCTATTTCTATTTCTTAAATTTTGTAATTGTTATTTAGGGCAGTGGTTCTCAACCGCGGCCCTAAAGTCCCCCCAACAGGTCAGATTTTGCAGATAGCTCAAGCACAGCACAGGTGATATGATTTGCTGCTCAGTGATTGCAGGATTCAGTCTGCTTTTCCCCAAGGTGATCCTCAAAACCTGGCCTGTTAGAGGGACTTGAGGACCGCAATTGGGAACCACTGAATTAGGGTAACGAAGGTGTCATAAAACCACATTCTGCAAGACTTTCTCAAATACAGGGCCTGATTCTAACCGAGCCGTGAAGCTTACGTCTCAAGCCAGCTATCGGCTTAACCCCTTCTCTACCACGTGATTTAAAAAATAAATTAAAAATACACTGTCATGAATTTGTTTTTCTTTCAAAAAATGTTTTTAATTAATTATATGGTAAGAAATGTTTGGGAATATTCCCTTACTGTAATAACCTATTTGCTGGAGAGATGTCATTGTAGACAGGTTCCCAACCGATCTTAAAGAGTGTTAGCACCTCGGGCATCATGCCAATGGTGCGCATAAACTTTGAGGGCACGATCTGAAGCTCAAATGTAAAATAAAAGTCTACAAGCAAAAGTCTACCTCATATGATAAGGTCTACAGAAACACAGAAATAGAGAAACATGCCCCAACCTTAATCAAAGGAACAAATCTGTGCCGCATTGTGTGCATGAAACACCTGGCTCCGCAACAGCCAGATAGTCATTACGGATAAAAATTAAAGGTCAGCACTCCTAATATTTAGAATTACTTCATTTATTCAGCACAACATAAGAAAGGAAAAGGCTACGTTTCAGTCCGACGCAGGGACATTTCTAAAGTCGTGACTTGAGAAGGGTCCAACTCAAGGGCGTTTAACCAAAATTGTCACCTCTTCCTTTCACATGTTGCGTTGAATAAACTGAGTAAGTAAAGACCTTAGGAGTCCGGAACTTTATTTTTTGCCTATAAGGGAAAACGAGTAACACCACACCTTGGTGACAAGATAAAGACAATACGTAAAGAGGTCAGCAATCTGGGTCAACTAAATAGGGATGGAACCCTACAGGATAGGTCTTGGCTATGGAGGAACAAAATGTAGATGCCCATAACAGAGGCTCCCAGACAGCCAATCAAAGATTTATATACAATACACAAGGGCCATGCTCTCAGTGATCCAATAGAAGATTGCTCTTGTGCTTCATCAGACGTGGATAGATCAACCAAGGAGAAACAGTCTCAGGAGACGTCCTAAATTAAGTGGATTATTTATTGACCAACTACATCTACAATATAGCCACAAACAGACTTCCAGACCAGATCTTCATAAAAGCATATTTTCAACTGAAAAGGTGATGTAATTGGTTGATTCCCTCCATCTTTAATGTGCATTTCAGAGGTAACCTAAGCAGTGGTCTGAGCTGTCATCATGCTGTCATCCAAATCAGCTCCAGACCACTGCTTAGGTTACCAGAGACCCACCAGAATTGGCCTTAGAGGTAGCGAGATCTTAGGCAGGGCTCTGACGATTTGCAAAAAATAGAGACATTAACCCAATATGTTTGAAGGATCTATGTGTATGTGTAACTATATCTTTATGAAATGCAACAACATTATAAGAAAATTCCATCACGTGAGGCCCCTGTTTGAGTGAGGCCTTAGGCGACTGCCTATTTTACATAATTGTAGACCTGCCTCTGAAATGCACATTAAAGACGGAGGAAATCAACCAATTACTTTACCTTTTGGTTCACAGGAAGCAGGAAATAGTCAATGAGGTGAGAGGGAGGCAGCACGATGTTTGTTTTATTAATTCTTGTTTCGGACTTTCTTTTTGTCCTCTGCGTGGTCTATGATGTCATAATGATACTAGTCTTCTAGCATCTTAGTATATATAAGGGATCTCAAACTCCGGGCCCCCAGATGTTTCCAAACTACAACTCCCATGATACTCTGGCCATCGATTGCATTCAAAGAATTCGGGGGAATTAAAAATATGGGGATGTAGTTGGAGATCCTTGCTATGTCACTTGGTACTTTTTAACACTTTAAATACTTAAGTGGAGCAATTATCGCTTAACCACAACGACGATGATCTAAAACTCCGTTATTGGCAGCAGCTATGGAAAGCTTTGATACAGAGAAAGACGGATTGTTGTGCCCAGTTCCAGACAACAGATCATGACGAGGAGATATAATTGGTCCTTATGGGGTTAACAGCAAAGCAGAGGCGGTGGTGCTCACTGAATGTGGTAACCTACACAAAGATAATGTCTTTAGGGGTTTGCTGTACATGGTCCTTATGTGATTAAAGAAATCAAACGGTTTGTGAAGATTCCGTAAAATTAGCCCCTTTCAGGAAAATTACGGTGATTGGAAACTGTACGTATTTGTCTATAATTCGTGCGCAGGGAGATGAAAACGGAAACATTTAGAAAAGGCTCTTGAGTTGGAAGTAGAAGATGACGTCACTTCTATTTCACATTCATACCCAGATCTGTCTTTCTTTAATGACGGAAGGACACTTCCATGGAAATGGCAGCAGCGCAGACACGGATTAAATAATAACAGAAAATAATTCACTTCACTAAACGGGAAAATGTCTAGACTTCGAGACCAATATCTCTGGATAATCGGCAGAGTTTCCTGTCAATTAGAGCATTAAGGTATGCAAGGAGGAAACACAACCTGGATTGCAGTCGATGATAGGAAGGGATTTAGCCTGGATCGTGCTGGAGATTAAAAACATATGAGATTGTAATATAAAAAAGCAAGTTCTTAGCTGACTGCGGGGTAAGGTGTTACAATATCACAAAAAACTGTTGTGTCAATAATATTAACATTTGTGTAAAGATTTAATTGTGTAAATAAGATTTAAGGTTATCTGAAGAGGACTCGGTTGTGTTCCGGCTGGGCTGTTGGAGAATCACTGGTGGAATCCTTTGATCTCTGCAGTCAGCCCGCGACCCATAGCGTTTGTGGCCCATGGGACATTTTCCTGGTTGTCCTGTTGGCCATTAAAGACCTTACAAGTCCAGTTAGTAAATATGAATTAAACAGAATGCAACCAAGAACCCATCAGCAAAATACTGATTAAATCTATCGATCCATGTACCCATCTATGGCCCTTATTACACGCTTCGCGCAAATGCGCTCGCGCAGCGCAATTTTTACTGCGCACGCAAAAAAACATTAGCGCGCACAAATTAACGAGGTAGTACGCTCCGAGCGCAGTTTTTTAGCCTTCAACTTTTTAAGTGCGCAAATCCGACGCGCAAAAGCCGGGCGCAAATGACCGTTGCGTGCAGGGATCGGTGGGCAGACTGTTTTTTCACGGGATTCAGCCAATCAGAATTAAGAACAACCATTTTCGAACGTTAGGTTCTTGCGTCTGTCAAAGTCAATATGCATATATGTGCTGGAGCAAAAAAAAATGTTGGACAATTAATAAATTTTATTGTTTGGGTATGTGTAGAATGTGTAACTCTACTGTGCTGTATTTTTTTTTTTGTGCTGGTGTATTTCGTTTCGGCCAGGACGATCAAATTTACAGTTACCACCTGCTTTTCAAAGACGTTCCGAAAATGCGCGCAATCATTCGTTGCGCAAAGAATGTAATACCATCCGTGTACCAGCGCACGAGCGCATTTGCGCTGTCAATGTTAAGTATAGGATGCGCGCAGGAACTTGCCCTCGCGCTGGGTTCGCGCAGGGTCACTTGCGTTGGACGTTAACGCGCATCGTTTGCGCGAACGTCGTACTATGACGTTCCGCGCAAATGGTTTTCTCTATGGGCCCTATTACATTCTTCGCGTTAAAACGCTCACGCAGCGCGTGATTTTTTTGCGCGAAGCGTTGAACGTTAACACCCGTAAATTAACGCTGGTATTACCATCCTCGCGCATTTTTTCATCCGTCGAACAAATGCGTGCGTAAAACCGACGCGCAAAAACATGCACGCATTAGCGTTTCGCGCAGAATGTTGCGCAATGTTTTTTTCACGCGATTCAGTGTAACGTTGGGGGCTTCCAGGCTCTCCAGTGTACTTGAAGGCAGCATGTCAGATGCTGCTCGCTGACCAACACCCGGTTTAAATAGAGACAGGCAGGGAGGTGGCTGCATGAGGCGTGGCTTGAGAGGGGGGCGCGGTCTAGTGAAGGTCTTTAAAAACCCACAGTTCCTTCTCAGCAGTGACAGATCGTGGTTATTCATACCTGAGCTCCCTGTACCTGTATTCTCTCGTGATTTAACCTGTTATTGACCTCTGCTTGTTTTCTGACCATTCTGCCTTCCGTTGCCCTAGACTATTTTCCTTGTACTACGCTACTGCACTGATATCGACCCGGCTATTCCATTTGACTATTCTATTCTCTGTATTCCTGACTCTGTCTCGTCTGACTACCCCCGTGTTGCTGACCTGGTTTTGTATTACGACATTGTCTTTGATTAACCCTTTCTGTCTAGCTAGTATACTTATACCTGGCCAATTTGTAAGGACCAGACAGTTAGGGATTGTTCTACGGCTACTCTGTTGGTAGCGTTTTGGCTTTGTGGAGTGTAGGGTCTTAAGGGCTGCGTGGTGGGATCCGGGAACAGTGACATTCAGCCCCGTTCACACTGTGTGATTTATCGCGTGGATTTTGCCGAGACGTCGCAGCAAAATCTGCGCGACGTCGCGCCATGTAGCTTCTCCAATGCATTTCAATGGAGCTGTTCACATCTTGCCGCGCGACGTCGCATGTCACATGTCACGCGTCGCATGTCGCTTGTCGTGGTAGCATGTCGCTGGTACATAACCCTTTTTTTTCAATTTGCGATTTTGCGATTAGCAGTGGTGGTGCTTCGCAAAATCGGTCAAAACCGCGACGTCGCGCGACATTATCGCTGTATGTCACAAATATGAAAATCGCGCGGAAAATCGTGCGATTTTCAAATCGCGCAATGTGAACAGGCTAAGAACCACAATTGTCTCACGTTAAGTTCTTGCGCATGTCAAAATCGATCTGCGCATATATGCTGCAGCAATAATAAAAACACATACAACTTCTCAATTTTATTGTTTGGGTATGAGTAGAATGTGTAACTATACGTTGCTGCATTTTTTTTTTCGGGCTGGTGTATTTGCGTTCGGTCAGAACGTTCGGATTTGCCGTTAGCACCAGCTTTTCAAAGACGTTAAAATTATGCACGCAAACGTTGTCCGTTAAAATTTGCGCTAAGATTGTAATACCATCCACGTACCAGCGCACAAACGCATTTGCGCTCACAATGTTAAGTATAGGACGCGCATTGCACGAAGGGTTCGTGCAGGGTCACCCAAGGTAGACGTTAACGCGCTTTTTTTGCGCGGACGTTGTAATACGACGTTCAGCGCAAAGGGTTTTGCCCCTCGCGTTAATGCGCTTCTGCGCACGCGTTAACGTTTGCGTGAAGAATGTAATAGAGCCCTATATCTCTCATTTTTATCTATATCCATCCCTCTTTCTATTCATATATTTGTCTATCTACCTATGTCTTTTCACATCTATATCTATCTCGTTTATGTGTATCATATCCGCTGTCCGTTGTACACATTTACAGTCTACAAGCAGTTCTCGTGCCACCTTAGAGTTAATCGAGCGTCTAAAAACCTCAAATTCCTCACACGCATAACATCAGAAGTCTCTAATGTATTGCATCACTAGCATACATTTGCTTGAAGGTCACTTCTCTGACCTTCCTGACTCGAGTATGACTATTGATTTAACCTACACACCCGGTGCATCATTATTCACATAATCATCCTCCATAGCTGCACTCCGGGGAAGGCTGGGTTTTTAGCGGATAATCAGGTGTGGGCAAGTCAAATGAGATCCGCTGTACAGTAAATATGTGTTTAGATGTATTGTGCACGCACTCCCCATTCAGAACAGTTTAATATCAGATCAATTCACTACATGACGAGCAAGAAAAAAGGTCTTCCTAATTGGGTTGGGCCAGCGCTACCCTATCGAGACCACAAAGAGAGCACAGTACTACTTAGTATGCCAACGGGTGAAGAAAACATCTCCCTGAAAAGCTTAGGGCTTCCTTCTTGATGTATATGGTAACCACAACTATGAATGTATCAGAGCAATTTACTGTAGTACTGGTCAGATATGGTCAGGAGAGACCAGACCACCATATATCGAGGACTCCGATAGAGTCCCAACCCTTTGATCGGCCTAGGTTGAAGACCAAGCCCGGAAATGTTTTACACATACCAAATGTCAAAAATGGAAAAATAGTAATATTATTATGATAAGAAGAAAATAGATTTGCTGGCTGTCATGGTAACGATTAGTACACCCTACGGCTTTTTAGAGATGAGCCAAGTTGTGTAATACTGCTACAGTTATTTATAGTGGATGCCGGGTCAGTGAGAGTCCAACATCTAGAGCTAAACACTGTAGAGTAGTCATGCTTTTGGCTTGTTGTCAATGATATATATATGGCTTATAAGTACGAAAACTGCTCTAAATCAAAAGACTGCTATGTGACAGCGAGTCTTGGCATAGTTCTGTAACTATGGACAGCTGAGCCAGTTTGAGTATATTTGTCACATTGAGAAAGCAAGTCAGACTCTTCCACGCCAGCAGATGCTCACAAAAGGATGAAAAAAATGCATATGTCACACCCCCCTCCCCAAGACCTATGGTTCACCAGTGTAAATTTTGATGGAATCACCCACCAGTTCATCCTTAGGTCCCCCTATAAAGCCAGATGTTAAGGATCACTTTGGGGAAATGCAGACTGAATCCTGCAATCACTGAGCAGCAAATGATATCAACTGTGCTGTGCTTCACATATCTGGAAAACCTGACCTGTTAGGGGGATCTGAGAACCAGGCTTGGGGCCACTGATCTAGACAAGTGAGACTCAACTCACACTTATTTGTAATCTATCCGAATTGTTGGTAATTTAGCAATTCCGGATGGATCCCAATTCCCAAATGCCGATATCCAACCGAATCACTCCAAATAAAAATCAAGAATGACCCGAACCCATCCATAAGTATTTGACCAGATTCATTTATATTAAGATCTATTTGGGTTAATTCTGAAATTTACACTTAAATAGTAAAAGCTGTTGATATTCCGAATCAGCCAGTTCTGATTATTTCGGAATCCGACAGTTTTGTGTTCTGAAATATCCCAAGCCGAACAGGACTTTTTGACTCTGCACAGGTCTATTATTAACTATGCTACCGTCTTGCAACCCCTTAGCACTGGGTGTCTGCCAGGGGGCAGGCAGGCTAAAATTTTGTTGGGTGGCATAGCATGCCCCCAAGCTTTCCAGAACTCCTACCACCAATCTCCCTTCCCAGCAGGCTGACCAAAGTCAATGGCTGCAGGGGGGCTGCCTGAGTTCAGCAGCCAATGACAGTGATCGGGCACTAGGAACATAGACGGGCAGTGGGACTGCCAGAAATTGGCAGATTGTGCTATGCTCCTGTGCGGCGGTTAGGCCCACCTGCCGTTAGGACAGTATAGTCCACCCTGCAGCATTAAGTCGATAAATACATTGTATCTGATGTAGAATGCCACCAGTGCCAAGCTAAGCCACCATAGCCATTCTCTTAGGACCTTAAAGACCTGCGTTTGTGGCAACAAAGACCTCGTCCGTAACAAGACAGCTCCTGCTGGGATTATATTAAGCCTAAAAACCATACAACTGGTAGATATCATTCTCCATAAATACAGACCAGTCTTTTCTCTGCGACGAACAAAAAAGCTGCGTGCTGCTGATCGATTCAGATAACCTGCTGGAGTCAAAGATTCTGCGTTGACCAGATCCGTGTTTTCATAATGAAAAATGACGACAAGCCAAGAGCAAAAGGATAGGTTGGGTTACTTTCTTCCAATTAATATGTCCTATGATATATTATTAATAATTGCATTCCTTACATTCGTACCGCTGGCTGCCAGAGGACTGTCATGTACGCACACTGCTTCAAATCCCGGATCTTTTATTATGGGTATTGATTTTCTTCTTTCTTTTTTTCCCCCTACTGAAGACCCGCTGTTCTGGCAAAGAAGAAGCGAGGCTACATAAAGGCATATTTTCTATGTAAAAAAAGCCTCTGAAAGAGGTCTTAGTATCCTTAAATACATCTTACAAAGAGTGTGGTGAGACACGTCTATACTGAATAATAAAAGAATAAAAACATTCAATCTGAAGATCAGGCTTTAGGAGAGTAAAGGTTCGACGTGTTTTTCTTGACCACGTTAAGCCTACATGATACCGATGTTGTTTAATAAAGGAGGACTTAACACCAGCAGCTGTGTTGTGGATTTCAAATATTGAACCCTTATGTACTTAAATATGGTGTTTCAGGTCTATGGAAAGATGAAAGGATCAAGTTGATTCTCCATTGCTGATTGTTTTTTCTCTATGAATCATGGCATAGTGCAATATTACCCAATAATCCATGTGGGTAAGTACATGAAAAACAGCTGCAAGAGTTCAGGGGTTCAGAACAGTAATCAAGGTGCTCTTGAAGAACATAAACAAGTTGAGGAGTACACGGAGAATGGCAGGTGGCACTAGTGTCCTGCCCTTCCCTTCGGTGGGGCCCTGCTCAGGTCTCATAAGTTTTAAACTTGATGGTGGAATTACAGAGAAGACAATCATATGCAAATCAGCTTACGCTCACCAGAAAGGGCGGCCAGAACTGAAATCCCAAGAACATCTCCTCTACAGTAATCCCCAACAATCATTTCAGACTATTTAGGCCTCATCAGGAGGTACCTCTCTAGGCACCTTGAGCAAGGAGACTACCCTCTAGACTCATAAAGAAGGATAACAAGTTTAAGTGAGCTCGGAGTTCAGGCAGTGGTATAAATAGCTTGCCCTTCTGTGTGTCCCTGCTTAGGTCTCAGAATTTTAATCACGGTTGCAGTATATGTTTTATCGGCTTTCAAGACAAGAAGAACATAAACCAGTTTAAAAGAGCATTGAGAATGGCCAACGGCACTAGTGGCTGCCCTTCTGTGACTCCCTGCTCATGTCTCACAAGGTGTAAGCTCTATGGTGCCATTACAGAGATGAGTTTACCATATGCATATCAATCTGCTATAACCCAAAAGGGTGGCCAAAACTGAAATGCCAAGGAAGCATTCTCTGCATGAGATATGCAGAAACCCACAACGATCGTTTCAGCCTACTATGGCGTCGTCGGCCAGTTATAGCTGATACCGTTCTAGCAAAGATTCCATGTCTAGACTCAAAGAACCAAAACAAGTTTATGAGAGCACTGAGAATGGGCAAAACCGATGTGGCCTCCGCTCCAGCGTGTCCCTGCTCAGGCCATATAAGGTTTTAGCTTGAAGGTGCCATTACAGAGAATTTCTAGACACAATGGATTCAGTAGGATATATTCCCATGATGGGCTGATATGTCCAGACCTCATAGTAGGATCCCTGGCATCCATAAATACAAAGGGAATGAGGAAGGTGCCCATGAAATTTGATGGCCATAAGAAAACACATCAACAGTCGGCCTAGGAGGCCACTTCTGCTTTATTTATGGGGCTAGATGGAAGATGACATCCAGGGATGATCTGATTTATCTGCCGCAGTGTTGTGTAATACTTTTCCAGTAGCTGCATTTTACAGACGTGCAGCTTTCAATTTCACGGTGCGAAATAACACAAGAATTGGATTTGGGGACATTGCATGAGCTTATCGGAAACGATGCGATGGCGAATGCGTGCCGTAATCACAGCGAAAGGTGGTCCAACCAAATATTACAGTGTGTGACTTTATTTTTGGCCAGGCTTTCTATTTGGTATGTATTATGTGTATAGCCTTGCCTTAATTTAGTGATTAAGTCTCACTGAATCAGCTAAAAATGAATATTTTTCACCAAAACCTTTTCAGAAGACATACAGAGAAAATGCCTTAGCAACTCTGTACTTAAGGTGCATTATCCGGCACCACCTGCATATCACACTGTACTTTTTGGACCCAAGCAGATACTGCGCATAAAACCAAGATATTTTATAGAAAAAAATATTAAAAGTCACAGCCGTGAAACTGTACGGATACGTTCATATGGAAGAATAATAACGGCGAGCTATTGTTTTGGGAGATGCGTCCTATCCGGTTCTTAATATTGTCAACGAAATTGAATTTGACTCCTGTCATGTTACGGGGAGGTTAGTCGCCAATCCAAAAGGAAGCAGAAGCCACGGTGGTGACAGAAGTCAGATCTAGCGGCGAAGCACCCTGTCAGCAAGCGAGGCACAGCTAATATGGTGTCAAGAGGGCATGAAGGCTGCCGTTAAAATTCATTACCATGCCAGGATTGAAGGCCTAACCGGAGAATTCCTGACATGCCCGGTATCAGCAAATGAAAACAAATCCGGAAAAGCACAGTAGGATGGCTAATTTTCTAGACACGAAGAGAATTTCTGCGTCTGCAAAGGTCGCCATTATATCGCATTGTATACAGAAACCATTTACTGCCTCTCACTACCACTAACATTAACTCGGATTGTCGTCTGCGCAACCAACAAACATTGTCTGATTCAAGGACGGTGACTTAGAACTGTGCGTCTGTTACTTGCAGCAATTCATGTTTAAAACATGTCGAGCTCGTTAACATTCTTCATTTAATTCTAACATTTCTCTAAATCTATCAGGAATGGCTAAAAGAAATAAGAAAAACAGGAATTCAGTATTTATTTACATCTGGTAAGATATAGCAGTTGATGAGCAGTTGTAGCACTGGACTTTTGCACACTGGGCATGTGGCAGCATTGGGTTTGTGCACACTGTGCACATGGTAAGGTTATGGTGGAGAACATTGGGCACATGGTAATGCTGGGTTTGTGTACACTGGGTAAATTGTTGGGTTAGGTTTGCTCACACGGTAAATGGTCTTATTAGGTGTTAGGGTTGTGCACCGATTTTTTTTTCGGTTCAACTCGGTTCGATTTGTTCGGATGTTTAAAATTTTCGATTCGGCTCGTTTCAACCGATTTCTGTTTCGATTTGGTTCGGTTCGGCTCGTTTTTCGTGTACATTTTTTTTTCGGAATATCGACCATTTTTCGTGTTTTCGGCTCGTTTTTGTATCGACTTTTCGTGATTTCGGATATTTTCATATAATTCAGAAACGTCTGTTCTCCTCGTTTCAAAGTGTGAGAAACCCACACAGGAGCAACTCGCTGATCATCCAGAGTTCACCTTATATTAAAGGGATACTCTAAGCAACATGACCACCTAAGCTATTTTAGGTGGTCATGATACCCGGAGTATCCTGCCCTTTGTCCCCCCTCCCTCCGCTCAGCCGATCTGCAGAAAAGGCTGAAAACAGCTGAGAGAGGCGGAGGACTTTACTCCGCCCTCCCAGCTGTCAGTCAGCAGAGCGGGAATCATATTTCCCGCTTCTGCCGACTTTTGCCGAGTAGGAGACGTCATCGCGCTTTCAGCGCGATGACGTCTCCTACTCCCCGCAGAAGCTGGCGGCTCCCTCTGAGGGTTAGTGTTGCGCGCATCCTCTTGCGCGCAACACTAATCCTCAGAGGGAGCCGGGAGGAAGCCTGCCGATTGGCTGGCTTATGTGAGAGGCGCGCATGCGCGCTTCTCACGTAAACCAGAAGCCAAGACGCAGCAAGAAGAAGGACGGGAGCGGAAGAGGAGGGAGGTGAGTATAAAAAAAAAAAAAACGCCGCTGGAAACCAGAGGATTTTAAGGTAAGTATTGCAGTTACAAGAAAAGAAAAAAAAAAGAAGGTTTTATTAAGGGAATAGGGATAGGTTAGGAAAAAAAAACGGGGGTGATTTTTTTGTTGGAGTGTTCCTTTAAAGGCACGTTCAGTACAATGCATCTAGAACTACATCGGACAGAATGCACCTACAGCTTTCAATTTCCTACCAAGGTTCCATGAGAGCAGGGATTTAATTAGACAATCACTAACTTTTTTGAAGGGTTCAATAAAGGCTTTTATTCTACATAGTGTAAATCCCTCTCTCTGGCATACGCACACAAGAGATGGGAGAACTATAGATATTTATTTATAAATGTATTTAAATTTAAACTCAGCAACAACTGGCGTCTCAGGGAAATTTAATGGAAAATAATACAATCAAAACCAGGCTTAATGACAGGTATCTAACGACCCCTTCAAAGGCTTATCTGGTGAAATATGCCTTTGATAAGTTAATATGTGCTGCAGTAATGAAAAGAGGGAGTGTTAATGGCACACATCAAATAGGGAAACTTGTTAATTAAAAAACACAGGTGCTGCCGTATAAAGAGAGTGGCGTTTGGGAGTTTGTTGCTGACTTGGTACTTCCAGCTTTTAATTGCTGCCAGTAAAGCTAAATAAATAAAATATCCAATATTTCTACTTGTGAACACTAATAAAATGAAGAAGAAAATCAAGAATTGTGCGATTTTAGCATGGTTATTTATTTAAAGGAACACTCAAGATACTGGGTGGTCACAGAGACCTAAGTGTCCTCATCTCTCTCCGCACACCAGGGGGTCTGAGGGCTAATTCTACCCTCCAAGTGCAGAGGATTAGTACAGCCCAGAGCCTGAAATCAACAAACACTGGTATCAGGTTCCTGTATGTCAGGCGTCTTGCGACTCTCATTTATCCAATGTCTCTCAAGGCACTCGGTTTGAGGCCAACTGGATGGGTCGGCAATGAGCAATGGGAGACGCACTTGCACATATTTTGTTACAACTTTTTTTTGCCAGAAGGATGCCATGAGACCCAAGGTGTTGCATGCTGAGTGCAGTGTAGCCTAGAAAAAGTGGGTACCAAAGACTCCAATTCTTCCAGAAGAAGATCTTGGATTAGATTCAAACAACGTTTTTGTCACAATGACCTTTGTCAAGGGTTGAGAAAAGTCATTGTGACCAAAACATTGAAATCATCACAGTTAACGATAATGGTCGTGTTTCTTGTTGGCCTCAAAAGTGAGAAAAATTACAACATTCAAAAGCAATGTCAAAGAACCTTAGCAGAAATGGTCTCCAGGTTAAAACTCATGTGAGAAGCCAACATCCTAAATCCACTTTTGTTTTTAGAAATGAAGGTCCAAACACCAACAATATGTTCAACACAGTCTTTATAAAGGGATATGAGAACCCAACATTTAATGACATCAAAACTGGGTTTAATCAAGACATCCCAAGAGAATCGGGGGTTATTTCAGAGGGGTGCTGGACAAAATCCTTACAGCCAGGTTCCCTAATGCCAACATCCCGACGGCCAACTTCCAGACAGAACAAGTGCCGGACATAACAAGTTCCCTACACGGCCAACTTCCAGACATTCAAAATCCCAGCGGGTAACCCTAATACTAACACCCTAACCCTTTGGGAGTTAGGCTTATGGGTTATGGTTAGGTTTAGGGAGTTAGGGTTAGGGCTAGGTTTAGGGGGTTAGGGTTAGGGCTAGGTTAAGGGGGTTAGGGTTATGGCTAGGTTTAGGGGGATTAGGGTTAGGGCTAGGTTAAGGGGGTTAGGGTTATGGCTAGGTTTAGGGGGTTAGGGCTAGGTTTAGGGGGTTAGTCTTAGGGCTAGGTTTAGGGGGTTAGGGTTAGGGCTAGGTTTAGGGGGTTAGGGCTAGGTTTAGGGGGGTTAGGGATAGGGCTAGGTTTAGGGGGTTAGGGCTAGGTTTAGGGGGTTAGGGTTAGGGCTAGGTTTAGGGGGTTAGGGCTAGGTTTAGGGGGTTAGGGATAGGGCTAGGGTTAGGGGGTTAGGGAGTAGGGTTAGTGTTAGCCGCTGGGATTTTGAATGCCTGGAAGTTTGCCTAACAGGGAGTTGTCTGTGTAGTGAAGTTGGCCGTCAGGATTTTGGCATTAGAGAACCTGGTTGTAGGGATTTCGACCCAGACCCATTTCAGAGGTCATCCTGGAGTTATCCTAAAAAACTGGACAGGGACTACTGTAGAAGATATTCAGTTAGAATCATATCTCAGATGAAAATCGTTAAATTATTTTTTTATTAAAGTGATTAACATAAAGGCTGACAAACGAGAGTCATTAAAGTCTAGAAATAAGCGTTTTAACGTTATACGGTGAACTTACGACGAGTTCATTTGCCAGGTAATCGAAATCAGCAGCTTGACTGCTTGAATAAGCCTGGAAAACTTATTTAAAACATGCTTATCAGCATAAATCGTGTGATGCTGGACAAAAATAAGCTTTTTCAGGCTTTTTTCCGGCTCACTCTTTTTTAGGACTAGCATCTTTTTTCAAATTACCAATCTGGTCGAATATTTTCCAAATGTATCTATCTGATAATATTGGTCAAAACCAGATGATATTTTACTTGAAAAATTGGCTAAAATAATTAAATTGAGGCCAAAACCATTACTCTTAAAGCTACAACATGTAAATGTTGCCCCTACAGAAGCTGTGGATTAGCACGTGGTTGGTGTAGAACAGGAACAGGATCGATTTCGGGAATTAATGTTTTATTGAGTAGGCTGTGGACTGAAGGTGAATTTTAAGCCAAAACAGTGGGACCGAAGGAAAATAAATGAATACTTTTTTGATATTGTTCCAGTTTGGAGGTCCATTCTGTGTATGATGGTGTGTCGGACGATCCCAGGTTCAAGGATTAATGGATCTTGCCACTGATATCAGAGGGAGAATGAAGGATTTTCATAGGCATGTAATGAAGAATTTGTTTAGAAGTACGAGTTTGGTGTAAAGGGAAGGTTTGCATCCATAAGTTCTTGAATTGTGTGATGGATCCAGCCCCAGTCTAACTTCAAACCCAGCTTTGTTACAAAATGCTTTGAGGAAACCTCAGTTCCCGATTACAGTATCCGGAAAACAACCAATTTCCACCATGACAATAGGTCGCATCTATGGAAGGTTGGTCTAAACAATCGTACCCGGCGATTCCATTGTACAAAACCATTTACTTCATTTACACATCTAAAAAGAAAATCACACTGGAGTCCATTTTGGGTATTAACAAAGCCGTAAATATATCACAATTTAACGAGAAAAATGGCTGCATTCTGTTGGATAATGAATCTGCTCCATTGTGTTTTTCGTGCCTGAGTGCTCCGAGTGACTCGAAATGAAATGCGCAGTTCGGTGAAACGCACACACACTCCGACATCTAAGCTTGGGTAACAATTAGCTCCGGCGCACATCCCTCTGCTCTTTTACACAGACATTTGTTTTCCGTTGCTCCGGTTCTGCACATGTTTCAGTCGATCCATTATAAAGTCAAACCTAAATGACCAGAAATGGAAATGAGATATTCATCAAACGTTGGTTGAATGGAGGCACTTCAGCCACTAGACCTTTAGCAGATGCTATGTTTGGCCAACATAAAAGAGTCAGGGCTTCCTTAGGTGCCGATTGTTATGCAAAGTTCCCCCAGAGAGACATCTAAAGGAAAGATAAAAAAAAAAAACCACGAGCTTTATGAAAGACGTGCTGAGACCCATTGTATCTTAACAACTGTGCAGAGGAGCCGTCTGTGTAAAAACTGGGGAGGGGGACCGGTGACGCACCTGGAGTGCTGTATGGCTTGCGGTGAAAAATGGCGGGATGGGAATTAGGTGGTAAAAGAACAAAACAGACAGGGAGATTCGGTGACAGATGTCTATTCCCAGCCTGGGAGCGTGTGAGCTTGGTAGAATTACACAGTAACGACTAAGTCCCGCGTCGGACACGGTTATACCTCCCTGCAGAATACAAGATCTGGGATGGATTATTTCACCCTCTGTGCTGGCATAGGACTCCTGCTGCCTAGGGGCACATGTTCATTAAACTGACATCATACTCATGGATACATCTAAAACAAATGCAATGATTTAGCTATTTATCTGTCTTTCTATACGGATATAGTTACAACGGTCTTTGTGTGCTGTAACTTTTTGGATCCGTTATTATTATTAGCAGGATAATTTATCCAAAAAGTGTCTGATCGGAAGCGCAAAACCACCAAAGGCAGGATCCAAAAACAAGCAAATGGGTCCGGGGTAAGTGGAAATAACCAAGGTCAGGACCAGGCAAAGGTTTAGGTGATGAAACTTGGGTCAAACAGGATCTATCACACAGAACGCACTCTTTGTAGGAGTGATAGGCCAGGAGAGTGGCACAAATTTACAGGGAGGGGTGCAAGGAAACATCAATATCAAAGGGTCATCAACTCACTCCAGGGCATGAATGTCCACAGATGCCTACAGAAACAAAACTGTCCCCCTAGATACACAATATATATGAAACATGGGGCACTCTGTGTTAGCAGACAGAATTGTAGGGCCTATCTATCTATTCATCAATCTATCATCTATCTAAACATATCCATCTACCTATATCTACAGTATATTGTTGTCTTTACATGTGTCTGTCTGCCCATGTGTGGGTCTACCCCCCAGCTCAAACTATCTATAGCTATCTCTCTATATCCTATCTATAGCTATCTCTCTATATCTGTCACCAGTGCTTTTTTTCAGGTAAAATAGGTGGGGGGGTACTCTCTCACACCCGGAGAGAAACTGATTATTATGACTATTTTCATGTCCTCATAAACAATAGTTGTAGCTCACTTAAAGGAAGACCCTATAAAAGGGAACCATATTTTTTAACTCTGTGTTCCTTTAAATGAACTGCAACTATTGTTTTAACCCTATGGGGGTTTATCCACTAAGTGCCTCTGTTGCAAAAAAAATCTGTATTGCAGGGCAGTTAGCTGGGTTTTTTGGGGTTTTCTTGCAAAGATGGCACGGAGTGGATAATGCCCTGGCATTTGTGAGCACCACAGCAATGAAACTCAATTTTGCAGAGCTGTGAATCGCTCTATCCCGTCTAACGACTCTTTGAGACTTGCAGCTTTTTCAGGGGGGGGGGGTTGCCCCGTGTTCCCCCTGGCTGAATCCACCACTGTTTCTTTCTATCTATGAGCAGATTGGTTTAAGTTAGATAGGACGTTGGGGATACACTGATGCTGTGACAGTCTTAAGCAAAATGTGATTAGATTTTGTGAACTAAATTCCCATCACTTATTCCTTCAGTTAGACCAGTATATCTGAAATATTTTTGGAATTGCGAATTTTTGAAACAGAATCACTGTTAGAATGTGATCTCCGCAAAGGAGTTGTCTTTTCTATATAGTCTTTCTATCCATCTATAATTTTTTCAAATGAATTTAATATAAAAACTGTATTCGATCTTATGAAAGAACAAATACTACAAACAGGATTTTCGAAGAATCATTGCCTAAACCTGAGTAGTTTGAATATCGCGTCATCAAGCATGCTTTATATCGCAGGCACTTTCAACAACCGTAAGTGATTTTAGATCACAAAAAATAATACCAATTGCATGACAATGCGTACAATACATGCATGTAATAGAAGAACGTGCTACCTCCTCACTCAGACGTATGGCAAGTGCTTACATAATGGCGTTTACTGGGTTACTTGGCACTGAACCCAAGAGCCAGCATCTCTTGTTGCGCGACTAGACTTGGATTTCATGGGTAATTAGCACGCCCGGTTTATTTCTCAGCATATGATTGGGATATGAGTAACGTATGAATGAAATGGAGTTCATGTTGATCTGTTACACTTGTGAGTTTCGTTCTCCCAAAGCAACATGGAATTCTATTTACGCTGGGACCAGGGCCCACTCTGAATCACAGGCGTCTATAGGCACGAGGTGAAATGTATGCGCTCATTAAAGCACAAGAGATGGATAAGTAAAAACTCATGTCTGAACTAAAAGCCATTCACATGGGGCTGGGCAGTGCGTCTGCAGAGATATGATATAGTCTGCATATTTAGGAAGAATGTACAGCTTTCAGTGGGCAACAACTTCCCCATGTCTCATTTTTACACATGAAAGAAATCACTATTGAGTTGACCCTTTTTAAGGAGGAAATCGCTTTGTTCTGCGATATATAATTCAATCCACCAGTAGATGGATGTACGTAATGAATGCAGGTTGAATTGACCTACTTTGCCATCAAGATGTTCACAGCTACATATGATTATAGAAAAAAGTAAGGCCAAGTAACTTTTACATTTATACATGTTAAAGCTCCTTGTGGCAAGGCTTTTGGACAATGTTTTTACATGAATTCTCCAAACAGGAAGTAGGTCTCTAGAAACAGGAAGTAACCACTGAGTTGGGAATTGCTCTTCCTGTCTTTCGTGTTGATCAATTTATAAAAAAAAAGCACCTCCTGCATAAGTTATACATTTTAATTTTTCTTTTTCTCTAAAGAAATCCACATCCTGACTTATAATTCCTTAAGTAAATACATTGCCTGGCCAAAAAAGTCTCCACCTGGATTTAACGAAGCACATAGGTGTGAGCCTTCCATTGGATAATTACTGCAGTGACTAATATTTGTCATCCGGTAAAAATATATATAGCTCAGCTGACTTTTCTTAGCTTAGAAACTATATTTACTCTGCTAGCATATGTAAATTACACTGCCTGGACCAAAAAAGTTAACATCTACCGTAGAAGTCTCTTAAGATCCGAGGTTGCTCCAGTTTGTCAGGACTAGGTTCAGCAATGTTATGTGCCCAAAAAGTGAGGTCATGAGACTCCCTGAAAATACTGAATGAGCAGGTTTTTCCATCCATGGCTTTTTCTCCCCTAATAGCACAATGGGCATATTCCAAGATGGCGATGCCAGGATTCATCAGGCTCAAATTGTGCAACAGTGGTTCAGGGAGCATGAGACATCATTTTTACTCATGGATTGGCCACCGCACAGTCCAGACCTTAACCCCATTGAGAATCTTTGGGATAATGTGCTGGAGAAGACTTTACGCAGCCCTGCGACTCTCCCATCATCAACACGAGATCTTGGCCACAAATTTATGTGTCTTTGGATGGAAATAAATGCTGGGACATTGCATGAGTTTATCGACACAATGAAACGGCGAATGCGTGCCAGAATCACACCACAAGGTGGCCCAACCAAATATTAGAGTGCGTGACTTCTATTTTTGGCCAAGTAGTGTATATTTTTTCATGAATTCCGTATCGAATCTTCCTATACTGATTTCTTGTTGTTTTATTTTAATATAACTCTATTTCTCTATAAGAAATTTTCATTATAAAAAAACCATTGTAGGTTCTTTGAATGGCTTAAGGGCGTATATACATTTATTCCAGTGTTGCATTTGCACTATGGAAATTCAGGAAAGACATTCTAATTAACAGTTCTATAGAAGCTACTATACTTAAAATGCATTAGTGGAACAAAGGGTCTCTTACAGTCATGCAATTTGCTTTCTACATTCTCTTTTAACTTCTCTTCAAATGCTTACAAGAGAAGTATCAGAGATTTTATTCATTGTTCCGATGGTAGCTCCTGGAGGTAGAAAGAGAACTATTATACTTTACTGCGGATTGTATTTTGGAAATACTAAGAGATAGAATTCTCAGGTAATAACTAACTTAAAATCAAAGAACAAAATGTCAGGTTTGAAGAAAAAATAAGTAAAGTTGGTTTAGAGAAGGTGAGTTAAAAAAATAACCTTTTGTGAAGACATCTATTGTTAAAGAAAAAAAGAAAGGAAGAAAGAGAATAGCAACTATAAGTCCAATTAGACCCAACTCTATGGATCACGTACTATGAGAAATGACATGGCAGGTGGAAGCATCCTTCGCATTCCAGAGGTTTTGGAACCATATGTCCCTCAACGATCCAGCTTTAGGGTTTGCATCATGGGAATCGTAAATACAAAACTAGGTTGACGAGAATGATGACCCAAGAACTATAAGATCCATTCTATCGACTAGATTTCCGACTACTCAGTTGAAGAAACTGGAGAGTCTGAGCCTTGTTCAAACCCAGATGTTAACTCAACAATTAAAAAGTTATGGATAAGGCCAGTGACAGACGAGCGCACTGTGTGCGCCCATACTGACGTGCCTTCCGACGCAGTGTTGTGATGTTTCGATGGGGCCGGCCCCACGCTGTAGCGCGTGCATGAATTACACGTGCTACAGTGGGCGTGCTGAGAGCCTCCCGGTTGAAACGCTACGACGCGCGTTCGACGAGGCTGCAAAGTGCGATCCTCCGTAGGAGGCACTAACTGTGCTCAGCAAGGCGGCCACACGAGTGGAAGGAATGTTCACTCTCACGGATGTTCCTTTTGCTCTGAAGAATGCTCGTTTGGCGCTGGTCTTGATGGCTCATTTATTTGTTTAATGGCGGGAGCCACAATTCCGATAGTAAACTTTAAGTTGTATTCCAGATTTTTTTTGAGAAAGGATCTTAGCAGGAAGGATGCATTGAGATTTCTCTCGATTTCAAGTATGTCCTGGGTGTCGAGTATGTACCGTGAGGTGTCTTGCCCAAGGACACTTACTGGAGAGGTGCTCTGGCTGGAATCGAACCCATGTCCCCACAGGCTCTTTCCACGCAGAGCAGTGATGTTACCTCTACTCCACCCAGCCGGTACTGATAAACCAACCACAGCTGTTATAAACTTAGCAACTCTACAGACCAGTGGTTCCCAACCCTGGTCCTCTGGTAACTTAAACAGGCCAGATCATAAGGATTATATCATATTACCTGTGCTGTGCTTCAGATATCTGGCAAACCTGGCCTGTAAGGAGGATCTGAAGACCAGGGTTGGGAACTACCGCTATAGACTCTTATGGCTCTGGTATGCTTACAACAGCTCTGGTAACAGTTACACTAGGGTTGGATTAGAGCCCTTTGCTTTTGGCTTTTCTTTAATGGCACCTTACTGCATTTTAACTTTGACCATACTTTGTGTAGAACGCGTTAACTACCTGCCAGCCAGAGAATAATGAGCTATTCCATGGTAGCTCAATTTCATTTTGAGATGGTATTCAAAAATGATTTTGCAAAATCTCTTAAAAACTGTAAAGTAATATAAATAGAGAAAAAAAAATCCATTACTAGCCTCCGGTCTAACGGTGCAGGAGGCAGCATAGTCCTCCGCCTCCTCTGGCCGTTTGCAGTAGAACACTGGGGACGAATAGTTCCTAATGTCCTTCCTAAGAGCCAGCATGACCATACTTGGACAAGCTCATGCAGAACTTGCTCAGGGTTGTGCTTGTCTCAATGGAGTCCTATGTACTCGATAATATGATACTGATAGCAGCACACGACTCGCTCATAATTGAGACTGTAACAGGGAGCCACTAAGAGATACCAACTGGCACAAGTTTTCCCTTTAATGGCTTCCTACCACTGGCTGCATCGGAATAGTTGCCCCAGTGGATACAATAGAACAGTGTAGTTATAATTTGCCAGATTCATCATTTTTGGCATTTTTCTGTTTGAAAGAATAATTAATTTTTATATTACATGTGTTACCTTATGGTGTGTGGCACCATAGTGGTAGGATTCAACCCACTTTGGGATTTGCCTCCATCTCTTACACCAAGAATGATAGTTTTATACATATTTTAAAAAGATACTTTATTAAAATTAGAGTTTCCTTATTTTTACCCTTAAATGATTGGGCAGATACAGCTGGCAGCCTCTGCACAATTAGTTTTTTGTTAAGGTGATTTTACTCATTCGCTCCTCCTCCACTTCAACTCGGGGACTCCAGAACCCAGAAGTCCCTGAAGCTTAAGTACACAATTTGTGTAACCTGCATAGGATAGACACCTCAAATTGTGCAGTGCTACAGACTTGCGCACTTTACGTATGCAAGATCCGTATCGCTTGCACGGATTGATGGATCGGTGGTGGACGTGCATATGCTAATCTGATTCGTCATCTGTCTCAGAAAGGGTGACATTGTCACGCTGTCTGTGTGCTGACATCATCAGTGACCGATCTGGTGACTGGCAGCTGGGAAATTCCAAATCCTGGCTTCTGGTGACACTGGGTGGGGTATAGGAAACTCCTCCATTTCACCCAGAGTTCTTTCCAGATCGGAGGAAGCAAGTGAAAGGAGTAAGAGGGAAAACTCTAGCTTTTCAAAGTGGTCAGGATGAGATAGTTAAGGTGATGATGGTTCTTTTCGGTTTATATTCGTTGCTTTGGAAGACTTGGAGACAGTTTGGAGACAGCTGTGACACAAACAACACTTTGCCAACATTCTGAGCATTGTGTCCACTTCATCACTAAGAAGATCTTAAAATATTTAAGTTTTACCCTAGAAGAGCTCTGCGGTCTCTCGTGGTTAATTTGTACCACATTTCTCAAAATTCCTTGGGCCGGGCGCAGAAGGGTACGCCCTCTTGTATCTTCATAATGATAATGGTCAAGGAACCAGCGGTGACATAAACAATATGCTCAAAAAAATCTGATAAATTATTTGATACAGAAGCTTGTAAAATATAATATTTATTAACTTAGGGAAAAAAAGAGAAAGAAAACTAAAAAAGAATAACCAAAAAAATTTAAATTGCTCTTAGTACAACATCTCCCATACAGTTTTGTTTTTTGGGAGTCGGTGTTATTTTCAGGTTATTCCCAAATGGAGTACGTCAACGTCAGGGATGACATCTGCAGGGTATCCCTGATTCCCCAAAGGTACTTGTCCTCCTTCGCACAATAGCATTAATATTCACTTACTTCAAGCATTACAGGACGCTGCACATGAAAGGATAATTATTACTTGTCTGACTCAGAAGATTGATCTGAAAAGAATGTGTCCTTGGCAACCAATGACATCGTTTATCTTGGTAGACCCACTAGAAAGCCATATTGCCTTAAAAAGGGGAATTTGCAATACATGGTGATATGCTGCATGATATGGGGTAAAATATATAGAATAATACCACTGCAAAAACAGGCGATAACCATAGGTCATAACCAGCAGTCAAGATATACGGCTTTTATCGTCACCTCCAACCTCTCTACTTTGGGGCCCCTAAGGTCTTACACCGCTGTCACTTTTCCACAGGTTTCCAGCCCTGTCCCCTGGTGGTGAGAGCAATCCAGGCCAGCTCTTACCCATGTTTGGGCTATCCCTTCCTCCCCCTGCGCTCCAGAAATTCCCCAGCAATTTCCCATAGCCACTCTGGTCTTGGATCACCTGATCTGCTCCCTTTGATAAGTCAGCCTCCCCCATTGCCCAGTGCTCCTGCATATGAGCTGTTTCTATGTTGCTCTGCTCCCTGAGATGTTGCCTGTTTATCTGATCCTGAGTTGCTATTGATTTCCTTTATTTTGCCTTGTTTTCCTATATTCAGTTTATTTCTTGTTTCCTTGGTCTGTCTGCCCTCCAGTTGCTTTGCCTGTTATATTTTGGTTTATTCATTATGTATGTTTTTGGTATCTGATTTCCTGTTTATGACTGTAGCCTGGTTCTGACTATTCTTTTGAGTTTACCGCTTATGCTTCTTGATCTTCTGTGTACCGACTCTAACTTGTCTGATTTCCCTCTCTGGTTACTGATCTCTGGCTTCTGTATGACTACCCGCTCTGGTTACTGATCTTTGGCTTTGTTTATGACTACATCTTTGGTATTGTCCCTTATTGTCTGGTCTGTTGGTTCTGTAAGTCACGCAGCACTGAGGTCCCCTTCATATAGATTAGAAGGCCATTCTAAGGACCGTATCCTAGTTTAGGGTTCCCTTTAGTTTGCTGCTGGGTATCAGTATATTCTTTCCCTTAACCCTTGCCTTGCCTGTTGTCTTATTCTGTTTATGTCTCCTGATCTGTGCTTAATGCAGCCAGCAGTTAACCTGCTTAAAGGGCTATATAATGGCTTGGCTCATGCCGGGTGCTCTCGCGACAACTGCACATTGAGTATTACCCTGCTGCCATTGATCCATATCCACCAACCACTGTGTGTATGATGCAATGGGAAGTCAACAGATCAACAACAGAGATAGCAGAATTATCCAGGACTGAAGCATTCATTAATATTCGGGTACGGCACAATAAAACTATAGAGAACACAGCAAATAATAAAAAATAAAAAAAGTTTATTACATTAAAGCACACACTCTAACACTCTAAAAAGGTGTTTTTATATATACAGTTGTGTTCAAAATTATTCAACCCCCAATGCTGTAAAGGGTTTTAGGGAATTTAGTGTACATTTGTAATTGTATTCAGAATGAAATCCTACAAGGACTTTTTAAAGAACCATATGCAACTAAAATGACATCAATTGGTTTTGTAATACAGTAGTAAATGTTTCTTTTGTGAATTCTTCATTGACACAATTATTCAACCCCTTAAAGACTACCACTCTGAAGAACAGAGGTTCATTCAAGTGTTTTCAATCAGGTATTGAAAACACCTGTGGATGTCACGGAGCAGCAATAAAGCATAATAAGCACCAATTAGGCAGCTTTAAAATGACTGTGATACTCAGCTCCTTCTAGACATTTACTGGTGTGGTTACAAACATGGTGAAGTCAAGAGAATGGTCCAGGAAGACAAGAGAAGAGGTGATTACTCTTCACAGGAAGGGCAAGGCTATAAGAAGATTGCAAAGATGTTAAACATACCAAAGAGACCATAGGAAGCATCATTCGCAAATTCAAGGCAAAGGGCACTGTTGAAACGCTACCTGGTCGTGGCAGAAAGAAGATGCTGACTTCGACTGCTGTGCGCTACCTGAAGCGTAGAGTGGAGAAAAGTCCCTGTGTGACTGCTGAGGAACTGAGAAAAGATTTGTCAGATGTGGGTACTGAAGTTTCAGCTCAGACAATACGGCGCACACTGCGTAATGAAGGCCTCCATGCCAGAACTCCCAGGCGCACCCCCTTGCTGTCTCCAAAGAATAAGAAGCCAAAAGTCATGTGGACAAACCACAGAAGTTTTGGGATAGTGTTCTGTGGACTGATGAAACAAAATTAGAACTGTTTGGGCCCATGGATCAACGCTATGTTTGGAGGAGGAAGAACAAGGCCTATGAAGAAAAGAACACCTTGCCTACTGTGAAGCATGGCGTGGGGTCAATCATGCTTTGGGGCTGTTTTGCTTCTGCAGGTACAGGGAAGCTTCAGCGTGTGCAAGGTACCATGAATTCTCTTCAGTACCAGGAGATATTGAATGACAATGTGATGCAGTCTGTCACAAACCTGAGGCTTGGGAGACGTTGGACCTTTCAACAGGACAATGATCCCAAGCATACCTCCAAGTCCACTAGAGCATGGTTGCAGATTAAAGACTGGAACATTTTGGAGTGGCCATTGCAGTCACCTGACTTAAATCCGATTGAGAACCTCTGGTAGGACTTAAAGAAAGCAGTTGCAGTGCGCAAGCCTAAGACTGTGACTGAACTGGAGGCTTTTGCCCATGACGAATGGGCGAAGATACCCGTAGATCGCTGCAAGACACTTGTGTCAAGCTATGCTTCACGTTTAAAAGCTGTTATAACTGTAAAAGGATGTTGTACTAAGTACTAAGATTGAATGTCACTTGGGGGTTGAATAAAACTGATAATGATGTGAGCACAGAAAAGACATTTGTGGTTATTTCATTATAAATGTTATGTTATATTTGTCTGACCTACACGTGCCTCTTTGATTTAATTGTAAGCAAGATGACTGAATGATCAAAATCAATGTCAAACTGGCCAAAACACTCAATTTCAGTGGGGGTTGAATAATTTTGAACACAACTGTATATATATATATATATATATATAAAATCCAAATTCCAGACGCATACGGAGACTTCTTTTAAAAGTGAAAAAAATTCCAATCTTATTGTAACAACATTTCAACATTACAGTCCCTGAAACGTTGAAATGTTGTTACAATAAAATTGGAATTTTTTTCACTTTTAAAAAGAAGTCTCCGTGTGCGTCTGGAATTTGGATTTTTTGTTTATCTGCAGTTGTAATGAATTCACTAGAGCAAGTATTTTGGTATGTAGAGTGCGGGATCTCTTGACTTATATATATATATATTAACCCCTTCACTACCAACTGACTTTCCCAAAAAAATCATTGGCAGGAACAAGTGTTTTGTTTTTTAAATCATTTTAAATTAATTATACAGTAAGATATATTTGGAGATATTCCCAGTGTATTTCTCACTGTAATAACCTATTTGGCAGGCAGGTGGCGCCATCTACTGGCCAAATAAAGTTACACTAGTTTCAGCTGCGACTCGTGGTTCCCTGCATCTGCTGCTAAAAGCCCGATATGTCAGAGCATTCTCTGGCCGATTTTAAACAGCTTTAGCACCTCGGGCACTACGCCCACAGGGCTAAAGCTTTGAGGGCACCTTCTGCAATCCAAAAGCAAACAAATTTCATTTTCTTTTGTCTTTCAGAGCTGCAGATCGAGATAACTCAATATCGGGACCTAATGGTGCCTTTGAAGTCCTGTTGTCTTGATCACAGTAGTGAAGGGGTTAAAAATATTAAAACTGTTGAAGACCACAACGCATTAAAAAAAAAACTAAAAAATATATAAAGATGTATATATATATAATTATTAAATATAATAAATCTATTTTTAATTATTTTTGTGTTGCTGTGTTCTCGCCCAGTTTTAATATGGTTTAATTTTATATACATAATTTTTAGTTATTTTATATAAATATACTTTATATATAAACACCTTTTTAGAGTATGTGGTCTAATGCATTAAACTGAAATATAGGCCCGACAGTAAAATTTCTTAGAGACGGACATAAAATCTCTAACAATGCACTTCCAAAAACTCAATGTTTGCATTAGTTTTAAATAAAAATTCATCCAGGCTCTGAGTCAGTTGACTTTAGGAATAAATTGATTAAAACTAATAATAATAATAATAAAAAAGCTTTAAAGGCACAAATTCCAGTCTCTATTTTTCTTTTTTTTTTGTCATTACTTTCTTTCATTTCTTTACCACGCTTACAGAAAAAAAAGATAAATAAATCAACAAATTCAAGCCATCAAAGTAACAAGAACATTAATAATTATGCCCTGTAGCAACGATGGTCAATTAATTATAATATATCATATGACATGGAACATCAGTATAGAACATTATAATACAATTTACATTCCTTTATTGGAAGAAAATATATTGCTGTCACAACACAGGGAATTTAATGTAAAAAAAAAAAATACAGGTCTCTGTATTTTTTCATAAAAAGTCTACTTTTATGTCATAATATCTTATAAAATGCGGACAAAATTGTGGGCATAGGAGTGTACAGAGGAGGGTCCTGCCTGTCCATCTTTACTGTCCACACCTACACATTTTAGATGTTATTTTTCTGGTGCATGATTAAAGCGCATATATATATTGACTTTTTTGTAATTATTTGCCATTTGACATTAACCCATTCACTACCAATGTATACATGATCAGCCGTAGCTGACATGGCAGATTGTGTTAATACGATCTGGAGCTATCCTGTATCACTGCAAGCTAAATTAGGCTGTTGCAAACAAATTCCGTTGTAATTCGGCCTCCAGAACATACCCCTCAAAATTTAGCACAGTGGGAATGATGCCTGAGGTGTTAACATTTTTTAAAGCCAACTGGGGAATGTCTCTAATGGACTTTTCCCCAGCCGATCCTGCACGGAGACCAGAACTGCAGTAACTTTTTTTGGCCAGCAGATGGCAACACCTGCCTGCCAAAAAGATTATTACAGTAAGAAATACATTGGGAATATTCCCAAATATTTCTGACTGTATAATTAAATGTTTTTCCAAAAAAAAAAAAACAAACACTGGTTTCTGACTGTTTTGAAAATTCTTTGGTAATGAAGGAGTTAATCAATGTTTCGGAGCACAGGCGTTTAGATAAATGTTTGTTCAGAAATGAATGTATATTACATAAATATATTAAATGGCGCTACATACAGTATATTTTATTTATACCTTTATATAGATTTTCATTTCTTAGACATTCCGTACCATTTGACCCACAAATTACACATTTCTTGTATTTTACCAATCGCTTTAATATTTAATAAGTATCCTGAAAACCCTCAATCTAAAAAGTCTGTAGAGAAAAAAAAGTATGATATGCTGATCTAATTTGTTACAATATTTATCATTCTTTTGTATTCTCCGAGAGGCTAGCCATGCTCTGAAATCAGCAGATATAAAATGAAAATATGTCATGCATTATTGATGTGCCTTAGGAAGATGATGTGAGTAACCTTGATGCTGTAAGAGTCTAAGATTTTATTCTCTGTAAAAAAAAACGTACAATAAAACATATAAGGGTATTGTATTGTGTGCGTCTGTGTGTGCTTTACTAATGTATTCTCTTAACGGCGTGCGTGTCGCTGGATTACATCAAATGCGCTCGAATAAAGAAGTGGTTTCAAACTTCACAAAGGAATATACAAAGCTTTTCAGGTGAAAAAATTGAGTAAAAAATGGTAAAAGCCCCCCAAATTAAATAAAGTGCTAAATAAATGCATTCATTCTACCAGAAAATAAGCACAGCGTGCTTCACCTCCCTAAAAGTTCATGCATTAATCATTTATTGATGAATCCAGTAACACGAATTTTCAGGAGAGAGATTTACCCAAACTTTGATAATGTGATATGATTACCTCATTATTATTTAATTAATATGCAAATTCATTATTTTTTGTTTTCTTTATGTGCTTTACAAATAAATAATAAAATCATAGAAACGTAGAAAAATTTTGTCAGATAAGAACCTTTCGGCCCATCTAGTCTGCCCAATTACATGGATACTTTACCTGGATTTATCTTTTGTTTAGGATAGCCTTATGCCTATCCCATGCCTGCTTAAATTCAATTACTGTTTTGGCCTCTACCACTTCTACTGGAAGGCTGTTCCATGTATCCACCACCCTCTCAGTAAAATAATGCTTCCTGATGTTATTTTTAAACCTTTGCCCCTCTAATCTAAGACTATGTCCTCTTGTTTTGCTACTTTGTTTCCGTTTAAATATACTCCCTTCCTCTACCTTGTGGATTCCCTTTACGTATTTAAATGTTTCTATCATAATCAGGGGCTGAATGAAAACTGAGGAGGAGATAAGGTGTCACCCCATGCAAGCCACTCCCACATACAAGCACCGCCCTGATGTATATCGCCCAGAAATAGGCAAAAACATTGATAGACCAAGACACTTTGACAGTGACAAAGCATCTGAAAAACACAAAGACCCTGGCAGGGATACACAGATGCTGATAAATGGGGCCCAGCTTAAAAGACAGGCCTGACCAAGCCATGGGGGGAGCCCTCATGGGGCCCCCTCCTAGGCCCAGGCTCTCTGATATTGTCCTATTGCCCCAATGGTCAGCCCACCCTTGAATGAAAGTCACAATTCTAAACACTAAGAACAATGCAGTGTAGTTGGATTTTCCCAATGATTACACCATTTTTCATCTTGGTTCATCTTTTGTTTCAGGTTGATCAAGCAAACAAAAATAAATTACACCTGTGGTAGATAGTACGCTACTCAAGTGTCAAGTGTGAGGTCGGTTTCATCTTACTGGATAATTGCTCTGTGCTCAGGTTTTGCTGATGCAACGCCTCTCTCGGCACCTTTGACCCTGGCTGTCACCCTGCAGGTGGATGATTTGCTTGCAAATAGCTACCATAGCCAATCTACTTGGGGAATATGTACCAGCAGATTCTACCTGTTTAATCTGTTGTGTAATACAGGCTGGGCATTCCTTATCCAGAGTTCTGAAATCCGGGGGTCTCCAACAACCAGAATTCCTGGAGCCTTCCGAATTTAAGACTTGCACCTCCCTGACACTCCAGAGGGGTTCTGCTGCATGTCGATGCTCCTCTAATGGCTGCAGCACAGTGAGGAACAAACTAGGAGACTTTGTGTAGCTCCAGCATGTGACATCGTGCAAGGAAACATGCCGGCTCTGTGCAGCATGTCCCTCGAAAATGGCTGTTCAGTGTGTCCCAGCATGTGTTTGAGCTGGTGCTGCAGCAGGAAGTGGATTGCGGCTTCCCTGCCACGTTCCCCTTCCGCACCAGCAACAGATTCTCCCGGGCTCCAAAATCTGGAAGAATCTAAAGCCTGGCACACTCGGGGTCCAGGACAATCCGAATAAGGGGCGCTCAACCTGTGCCATATACAGTAAGTACAGATGCCTGACAAAAAGTAGGTATCTTTATTTTCATGGAAAAAATGAAACTAATATTATGTCCCAAATTAATAATAAAAATAATGTCCGAAATATTAATATGATGATTGTACTAGCACTGCCTCCCCAGTTCCTAAGCCGACGTTTATTGGTTTACTCAGTTATGAGGTGTGAACAAAAATAATCTTCATCTATACAACAAAACCTAATTCTCCGGCATACACTGTGAACATGTATCTGAGCATAACTGGGAGGATCTGTCCATGCATCTCCCCCAGTTCCTACGCCAATGTTTATTGGTTTACTCAGCTAGTTATAAGGTGGTAAACTAAAACATAACCTCCAATGATACTATAAAAAACTATCTTCGGGCACACACTATGAACCTGACCATAATGATGCTCCTCATCTCTCCCACTTCCTATGCCCATGATCATGGCCTGTTTGATTGACTACTGTACATAGCCTGTTGTCGGACATTAGAGATCATTTGGGTTTTTGTTATTTATTAATTTATTTATTTATTAATTGGTGGATTAAAATGAAATGTACAGGTCGATTACCCCCCTTGTATTACGGATTTTGGATTCTTCCTGATTCCACAATCTGTGGGAGTCTGACTTTTGAGAGGAAATGGATCATGGTAGGAGAGCCGCGATCCCCATCCGGCTGCAGTCGCCAGTGTGTACACACAATGGGAGCACGATGGACACAATGCATGACTCCGGGCAGCATGTCACATGCTGCGGCTGCCCAGAGACTCCTAATGTGTGCCGCAGTCTGCTGAAGCACTTGGGAACCAGGTCGTCAGCACCGGTCCAGAGCACCCATTATCTGGAATTCCTAAAACCCAGAAGGCTTCGAAAACCCAGTTTTTGGAGTCTTCAAGATTTTAGGATACCAGATACAGGGTACTCAACCTGTAGTATCTACGGTTAAATGATGGGCACCTTCTACTAAATTAGAGCATTTTTCAGTTAACGCTGCTGATTTTTAACATGGGTTTGAAACGACAGAAAAAAAACCAAAACAGTATGACAGGGGACCATGATCGACAACCCCCCCCCAACCTTTGAAAATAAAGTAAAAAAATCAAAAAAAATGAAATAATTTGCATGAAGTCTGCTTTGATTGATGACATGAAGGGAGAGAAATGTCCACCTGTTACTAGAGAATTAATAAGGCATTCACAAAAACGTGGCTCCAGCCGCGATGATCGCTTTCCATGTCAAGACTAACATAAGGGAAGCAATTTCAGAACCGCTCCTCTGAGGAATATGTTCTGCGGCTAAAACGGTTTGTTTTCTAGAAATTATTTAAATTGCCGTTATGTTTGTATTTGGATCTGCACAAGTGCCAAGGGGCTAATAATAGAAATTTTCTCCGGGCGAATAAACGCCATATTCCTCCCTCCTCCCACCTCCCCATTTGACGCACACGTCACGCAGCCATTATGATACTTGATTGACTCCATGAAAAGGACCTTCTTTTCTTACCTTGCCCCTGATAAGATAATTTTTTATGATGGATGCCTACAGTTTATGAGGCAGATCTCATTCGAAGGCGGCGAGGAATAAAAAAAAACCTCCCCTCCACAGGCTGAATCCTGATGAAGCATCGAGCACCTTTATTACCAGTCACGCTCATTACATGGAGGAAATGAAAGTGGGATGATTGGAAAAACTGCCCACTAATCCCTTTTTTTTTTTTGCCTTAGAACATAACTGCAATTTTCCTACCGAGACGGGACTCCATTTTGAACTATTGTTTCTCATTAACATGAAGAATAAAATCAACGTAAGACTTTTTCAAAAGAGGTTTTATCTTTTAGAAATTCCTACTGGTTGTCGGAGATGGTAGAAACTCAGGGGGAAATTTTTTTCGGACCAGCAAGACGTGTATGGCAGGTATATAGTGACTTCTGGGATTATTGGATATTTAACATGTATCTGAGTTGGTTATGGGCACGAGGAACATCAGAAGTGCTGAAGGTATAAAATAAAAATCAAGTAAGTAAATAAAAAAGAAATGTGTACCATAGACACAAACAGAATTATTTATGGTAATATTAGCTTAATGTAAAATATAATTTTTGCGTTTTTTTTTTTTATTATTTCTATTACATTTTCTTATTTTATTTTTTATTTTATTATTTTAAAGGATTTATGCGGGAAAATTAGGAATTTAATTCTGTTACACAAATATAATTGTAGTCAGTTATTCAGGGTGATTCTTATAGACACAAACCCAAACTTTGGGAAATCATACCTCCTCTTATGTTGAGCACGTCCCATAACAGCACGTACTGAAAATGGCAGTTAGTTGGCAGCAAAGCCAAGACAAGTTTTTTTTTTAGAGGACCAGCTAATTTCCAAACATGCGTGGCCTCTCCAATCTTGGAATTTTACCCAGCCAGGGCTTCTTTTTTTTTGTGAAGGAACGAGTGTACCATAACAAGCCCAGTACGACTGATACACAAGGGGATAACATTAGGAACGAGATCCAAAACATCATTGATGTAATATTGAGAAGTGTTAACACAGCCTGGCGTCAACATGTGCCTAATAGAAAACATTGGCCGTTTCCAGCATGTACGGTAACCTGATGTGCTCAACATAAGAGGAGGTACGTTTCCCGAAACTCTTATTATTTTCCATTCATTCATTTAAGATCTATAACAAAAACTATGGGTTCGGGTCTATATGGATCACCCTGTAGTATTATCATTTTAAAAACTTTGAAAAAGACTGCAACGAAAAAAGACCTTTTTCTTCTTTTTTTATTTTTTATTCAACCACCTTCTCTCTTCCTTCATCAGTCTTGAAACCTAAATTAATCCCCCTCTCTCCCTCCTCCATCTCCCTCCTCCTGCTGTGAAGAAGCAAGATAAGGATCACTGAGCCGATGTCTACAGGCTGCTTGGGGAAAAAAAATAGGTAAATGGTAAATGGCTTTGATTGCTAAAATGCATGTTTTATCAGACGTGATTTATTAAAGCTTACTTAAAAAAACATTAGAATGCTCCTTGTGAAAATTCACATCCACATCGGAATCTCAAATATCAGTGACGGCATAACATTATGTCAATACCCTGACTAAGAAAAAGAAAAATTCCATTGCTCAGTCATACGTTCAGTCTTTATTATAGCGAATTTAATTTATCATTTCGTTTTAAAAAATGTTTAATAAAGGAAATGTGCATATGTGTTTGAAATCCCACTGAAAAGCGATACACACTACCTGGCCCAAAAAAAAAGTCACACAATGTAATATTTGGTTGCGTCGCCTTTCACTGTGATTGCGGCACGCATTCTCCGCGGCATCGTTGGATAAGCTCATGCAATGTCACAGCATTTATTCGTGTCCAGAGTGGCATTAATTTGTGGCCAAGATCTTGTATTGATGATGGGAGAGTCGCGGCGCTGCATAAAGTCTTCTCCAGCACATTATACCAAAGATTCTCCTCAATGGGGTTAAGGTCTGGACTGTGTGGTGGCCAATCCATGTGTGAAAATGATGTCTCATGCTCCCTGAACCACTCTTGCACAATTTGAGCCCGATGAATCCTGGCATTGCCATCTTGGAATATGCCCGCTGTGTCATCAGGGAAGTAAAAACACATTGATGGAAAAACCTGCTCATTCAGTATATTCAGGGAGCCTGTAGGCACAGAGATGTGGAGCCCCCCAAACAAAAACATGCTAGAATGACTTTTGAAATTTTCGTTTCATTGTTTCTTTGTTATATATTGTCTCTGCCGTAGACCAGAATTTTGTATTTACTTTTGTTAAATGTTTTATTTTTACGCATTACATGGTCATGTTTGGTATCATTGTAAAGACTGACCTTTCCAATGAAACCTCACTTAACTTTGTGCAGTGTACAATTCAGAGATGCGGGTTCCAAAGTCCCCATGTCTCTCCTCACTGCAGTGCCACATTCTAGGTTGTTGATGAAACAATGCATGGCATCATCAGCTCCTCACTTGCTGGCAGTGTGGGAAATGAGAAGGTGAGTTATCGCAGCATCACTGGTCACTTTATAATTGTGAATTCATAAACTGAATAATAGTGCTGCGTTAGAAAAAAACAGAAAATCTTTTTTTTATTTGTTATTTTATTTTTACATAAATCTAACCTGGTTATATTTGGTATCCCTGATGGATAGGCCATGATTTGACCTTTCCAATGATACCTCATATGTCTCTCTATCCCTTAGGAATCCAGAAATACAGTGGTCTAAATGATTGTAAATTGTAAAATAAATAAAAAATTACAGATCAAGGCTCCCCCTTGTGGCAGGCGCCTGTAGGCACATGCCTACATTACCTAGTTATAAATCTGGCCCTGGGAGTTACATGACCTCAATTTATGCTGAAACATATTAATTACTGCAGTAATTATCCAATGGATGGCTCGCAATCGGCACTACATTCTTTCTAGCAACCAGCTTCACCTTCCCTCTGCTCCCATCTGTTTAATTTGCCCACGTTCCTTAGATTGTAAGCTCATGGGATGCCTGGCTGAGCACTTGGTTAAAGTGCTGTATTTCCTAGACAAGCTATCCTTCAGGCAGGGTTGTCTTTTCCTTATTTATCACTTATGTCTCTTGTTTGTGCTCCCCCATTATACAGTGCTGTGTAACTTGTTAGCGCTTTATAAAAACATGTAACTGTTTCTGTTGGCTTAGTGACATCCAGGTGGTGACTTTTTATTTTGGCCAGGCAGTGAATGTAGACTAGTGATTTACCAATGACTTTTACAATAAAATATGAGACATTTATGGGATTATACTCTATACATTGTTGTGTCACCAACATTCACCATAATTGCAAGAAAAGGTTGAAAATCACAGTTCTTACAACTACGGTGAACTCTGGCAATCCAGAAAAGCAAAAATTGACACTGGCAGGAGAGGTTGATGCAAACAACTGTGAACGATCCTGCACAATGGTACCAATGGAATGGTATTCTTACGTAAAATTAGTAAACTGTGGCTACTCTCCATTCATTGTTGTTCCTAAGTTGCTTGCAATATTCACAACTATGCTTTAATCAGTCTTAAAGTGGTGATCTCCATTGAACTCCGACAGAAACAACACTGAAAGCAACAGTAACAACAAAGCTAAGCAACTTCAACTCCAACCACGCTAATAACATCAGGAGTAGGGATGAGCCGAACACCCCTGAGTTCGGTTCGCATTCGAACTCGAACTTTCCAAATGTTCGAATTCGAACTCGAACTTTCCAAATGTTCGAACTCGAACTCAATACAAGTCAATGGGGCTGAAAATTTGATTTTTAGAGTGCCCTCCAAGAGGGCATATATGCTAGATATTTGCCATAAAAGGTGTATGGGGGTCCGGGTAGTGCCCTGGGGGACAGGAACAAGGACAAAAAGTAAAAAAAAAACGTTTTTAACCCTTTCGCTGCTGAGGCATTTCCCGCCTCTGTGCTGAGCTCATTTTTACCGGTTTTGCTCATCATGTTTAAACGTGTTTTGAAGGCTTATTTTAGTATATGACCCAGACATATTATATATCGTTCTTTCCGTCAGACTCGGCAGATTCATAATATGTCATTATTATATGTATACGTCATGACCTGTCTGTATATTATAACAAAAAATGCAATAAAATATGAATTTTCAATAATTTACAACGTGTAAAGTGGTTTTTTTTCACATTTTAACATGCGAGCACTTGCGGTTATATTTTGTATGGGGTGCGCTTGTTAAAAAAATTAGAAACGGGGTCCCGTTACATTTTTTTTGGGGAAAATTACGCGATTTTTAACAAACGCACCGCATACAAAAATCGTTAGTGCAGCATCATTGTTCACATTATAATTGAAATGGGAACAATATTGCTGCATTAACAAACCAAAAAAAAGAAAAAAAAGTTGTTTATTTTTTTTTATAATTTTATTTTTAAATATTTTTTTATTTTTATTTTTCATTTTAATTTTTTTTTTAAAACTTTTGTCATAGTCATGTTTGGTATCATTGGAATGGCCATGCTCTGGCCGATCCAACAGTACCAAACTTTAACCCCTAGCTGCCACGGATCGGGAGATAGGGGGTTCATTGGAACCCCCTATCTCCACCATTGGTGGCAGCTAGGGGTTAACTCCTCAGGGGGAGTTCCCGGAGGCTCCGGGAAATGATCACGAACCGGCGCTTTTCAGCGCCGATTCGTGATCCGGCTCCCCAGGGGTTAATGACAGCCACCGTTTGGAAGGGCAGGCTGTGCCCTTCCAAGCGGTGCCTGTATTAACTCCCTGCTCCCCGGTGATCGGGAGGGAGAGAAGTCCGAAGGACCTCCCCCCCTCCCTTTCAGGCGCCTCCTCCGCACATGCGGGGGGGTGCCTGAAATAGATGTCATCGCGCCGCCGCGATGACATCTATTGTGCCCGCGGCAGTCCCGGATTGATGGGCTGACATCCGAGATGTCAGCCCGCACCGGGGGGCACAGCGATCGGCCAGAATCCGGCCAATCACAGGCTGCTTCGGGAGGACGCGCTCAGCACGTCTTCCGCAGCCAACCCTTCCTGCCTCTGCAGCGAAGTGGTTAAAGGGACAGTGAGTTTTCCATGAAATAAGGGTTATAAATAAAAACGAAAAATTCCTTCACATATCGTGCCTAGGAGGTCCCCATAACCTGCCCGTGAAGTGGCGGATTTCTAGGATGTATAGAAATATGTAAAAACCAAAAAATGACATTTCAAATGACGGTAAATGGTTTTCCTTTAATCTATCCATAAACAACTGCTTGGGGCGGCAGTCTATATGAAGAGAGGAGACATTTTCGGACACGCAGAAAAAGTTTAGTGATTTTTTGGTTAAATTATTGTGAAACTTATGCAGGCTTTGGATGAAAGTAACAATAGGTGCTTTAAAATTGGGCTTTTAGCGTCGGCAACAGTGCCGTCACACAGTAACCCCTCTGAGGATATGAATCTGATACAGGCGTCAGTGGCAGTGCAGCCAGATATTGTGCCTTTGGTGCCAGGCCAGCAAGTGCCATCATACAGTAACCCCTCTGTGGTATTGTGGAAGAGTGCAGGGGTGGACCATGTGGTCAGGGCCGGTGCTAGACAATTTTGAGCCCTAGGCAAGACCAGCTACTTGCACCCCCCCCAAAAAAAAAAGACACAACATGAAACTGCTAAATTTCTTTTTATTTAAGAATAAAGTTTGAAAAACACCAATAGTAAAGGTAAAATAAATATAAATAAACTGTATTAAACCATTTTAAATTAACTCTATTAAACAAATTAAAATTAACTGTATTGAACAAATATAAATTAACGAAAAAAAAATAAGAGTTGTCACGTAAGTTTCAATTTCCGACACACCAAAATTTCACTTTGCGTGCCTTATCCTTTGCAAATTTTCATCATGCGTATATATATATATTGCCCAGGCCAGCTCACATCATGCGTATATATATATTGCCCAGGCCAGCTCACATCATGCGTATATATATTGCCCAGGCCCAGGCCAGCTCACATCATGCGTATATATATATATTGCCCAGGCCAGCTCACATCATGCTCACAGACAGTCACAGATGCGCCATCATGCGTATATATATTGCCCAGGCCAGCTCACATCATGCGTATATATATTGCCCAGGCCAATCCCCTGGTGGAGATAGGGGCTTCATTTGAATCCCGATATCTCCAGGCATCTAGTGGGTCATGGAGGGTGTCAATCGAAAGGCCTGAGCATGGCCTTTCGAATGATACCCAACATGACCAGGTATTAAGTAAAAAAAAATAAAAACATGTATTTTTTTTTGTGTGTTATTTTTATTAATGCAGCAATATTGTTCACATTTCAATTATAATGTGAATGATGATGCACTAATGATTTTTTTCTATGGGGTGCGTTTCCTATAAATCACATAATTCCCCCCACAAAATGTAACAAGTCCCCATTTCGAGTTTTTGTACAAGCGCACCCTATAGAAAACATAACCGCAGATGCTCATGTGCTAAAATGTGAAAAAAAAACACTTTACATACTGCAGAAGATTAAAAATTTTATTTTTATTGCATTTTGTTCATAACAGACAGCCAGGACAGGACGTATACATATAAAAATGATATATTATGAATCTGCGGAGTCTGCCGGAAAGAACGATATCTAACATGTCGGTCATTTAATAAGATGTGGCTTCAAAATTGCGTTTAAACATGATGAGCGAAAATGGTAAAAATGAGTTGAGCATGAGCACACAGCGGTGAAATGCAGCATATTAGAAGAAGTTTTAGGAGGGAAATTAACACTTCTCACTCAGAAGCAGACACCACCCCAACCCCTCAGTATAGTCTACATACATACATACATACATACAATGTATCAAATTCATTACACCAGACTAAAAACACCTGTTGTTATGCCGTTTGAAAAACACAGGTCATTTAGAGGTGAGAATCTTTGCACGTACACATTAGTTTTTAATTCAATATCTAATAAACCATTGCTTATAATATCCTGCAGTAAAGAGTCTCTTTATTTCTAGATTTTTTAGTATTTTTTAAGCATTTTTTATACTTTTTTCAAAATTAGTTTTTTTTTGCGAACTCGAACCGAACACACCCAAAAAGTTCGAAGTTCGCAAACTTGCGAACGGCCAAAGTTCGAATCGAACTCCGAACTGATCAAACCGAACAGCTCATCCCTAATCAGGAGAAACTACAGTGAAAATCCCATTTATACCTATGCTGAGAACTATGCTAGACATGTTTGGACAGATACTTTGGTGGAAGGAATGGTGAAAATTACGGAGAACTCCAGTGGAAGTTCCCTAGATAGAGACTTCACTGTAGCTTCCCCATACTTGTTCCAGTGAAGTAAAACCACCATTCCTTCAACAACGCATGGAAATTGGTGAATAACTCCTTTTCAGGGGTCAGCAACCGATTCTCCTCTAGAGGCTTTGGAACTACATTTCCCATGAGACACAGCTAACCTAATGAGTACCTGAGCATCATGGGAACTTCAAAATATTTGGGGCAGTGCCAGTGTTACATACTGCTCGCTGAAATGGGGACACTAAGGAGGAAAACCTGTGCCTGCAGGTTTCTCCTTAGTGTCCCCATTTTAGCTCTATATTATGGGTCAGGTCCTGATTCAGCAACCGGCCCCGTAACTCAGCGCTAAGCCTCAGGATACTCGAGCCCATAGGACTGCATTGAGGCTTCGACTGCCGGTCACATGACCTGCATTATCTCGCCTCTCGCGAGATCCTTCAGGTTGGCAAAGTGAGACTGGGGACTTTTTTCCCCAGTCTCACTCTGCTCCCGGCGGCCAGAAGAGGCGGACCGGGCCTCCATTCTCGACGCAGGGTGAGAGGTGAGTATGTGATTTTTAGGGGGATTTGTAGCTGGTGATAACTGATTCGGCAGAAGCTGTATCAGTTAGCACCAGCTCCTAGCTGAGGATAACTTTTCAGTCAACTGCAGCGGGACGCAATTAGCAGTAGGACTTCATGTAATCTTAACGCTGTTTAACTCTTTGCGCTCTCCATGTTAAGCATAGGGATCGCAAAGCACAGAAAGCTCGCCCTGAAAAGCACAAGCTCCGAGTCGCTAACATTTTTTTAAACCCATTAGCATTCGGAATGTAATATGGTCGACCCACGCTAGGGCAACCACAGCTAATAGGGATGTGCATGGCTGAAAAATTTGTTTAGTTTAGTTTCACTTCGTTACATTTTTAAATCATTTAGTTTTCGGAATCTCGTAACTAATTTAGTTTCGTATCGATTTGAAATTTCGAATCGATTTGCAATTTCGAGTTCATTTCAAATTCGATAGTTGATATCAGTTATCAAAATGTTTCTGTTATGATGATGACACAGTGTAAAACTAAATAAATTCTTTATATACCGTTTCATTTCGAATTCATATCGTATCGATTCGTTATTCGGAAGTACTTCCGAATACGAATTATCAAATTTCATTCCAAATTCAAAATTTTTCCAAAACAAATGCACATCTCTAGCAGCTAACATTAACCGCTCACACAGCTGAACGCTGACATTAGTGTTAGGTATGTAATAGGGCCCTAGGTGGGCCAAGGCCATTGACCCTTTCCTTACGTATTTCAAATTGGCAAACACTGTACAGGCACGTGAGAGATACAATACGATCACCTACATGTTCATTTCTTGCATATTGTGTATGTCGATGTGCGTTGAATAAGTTTATAAATGTATCACTGAATGCATTTATAAATACCTGCTCTTTGATAATCTATCTAAACAAAGAGCTTTCGGCAACTGATCACCTTTTGTAACTCACTAAAACTTCTATTACAGCAATGAAATATTCAATATTTACGTCAGAGTGAACAGCGGTGGGTTATGTCCTTCTAATCAATACAATATTACCCAGCGGTTGATAGGAATGGAAAATGAAGAGGAAATTGATGATCTGTGACTCATGTGTTTGTCAAGTCCACCCACTCAACGAGAGAAAACAAGAGACCGCGTGTCGTCCGTGGCTGTCTGAATACCACTGTTTGTACACCTCTGGCGTCGGGACCTTGAAGAATTGTTGAAGTCTTGATGACACAGAAATAAATCCGCTCAGGATAGCAATGATTTATTCATTCTGCAGCAATTAAATTGTCGTTCTATTTGTTTTTAAACCAAACCTTTATTAAATACAGTCCGGTGTAATAAACATTTTAGAATTCAAGATTATTTCATTATTTTTCATCTATGAAGAGTTGATTTTATTTCCTCAACCTACTTTAGAAGTCAAAGGACTCCTTATCATCCTGCTTCATAGCATGGGGTAGGAATTACTGATGCTTTTTTCGATTTTGGGGAAGGTGGTCGACACCAGCCTACAGAGACGAACATGGCAGGTATCAAGCTGAAAGTGTAGGTCAATCAACTGAAGAGTAGTATTCAGGGGTCAAGTCCAACAAAGAAATGTGGGAACTCAAGGAGAATTCTGCCTACGCCATCCCTCAAAGAATTCATTTTCCTCTCACCTGTAGTCCACACTGAAATATGATATTGACAATAAAACCAACCCCAGTAAGGGTTTTAGGGAATTCTAACGATAATCATCATGAATATCATATATTTATTGTAACCACGAAAGAAAGATATAACCGCGACCTAAGAAAATGAAGCTTTTCAGCTTGGGGACCAAATGGCAAATCAGTTCCTCTTGGGAAAAAAGTGGAGGAACTATGCTCCAATGGGTTCCTACTCGAATTGACCTCTGGTATTGTCATTATTTGGCAATCACTTTCAAAGATTTAAAGAGTAATAGGTAGGAGATGGAGAATATTTAGGATTCAATCGAACCTGAAAAGACTATCCCTCAATATATGTGGAGGAAGCTGGAGAATCCTTAGGTTTGAGCCCAATCTTGAAGAACAATTTCATATTGCTGGAATGGTGTTAAGATGGACTCAAATATCAACTGAACTTCATTAACTCCATTTGGCCAACAGTTGGTGACATCTCCCTGCCAAATAGGTTATTACAGTAAGGAATACTTTGGGAACATTCCCAAATATTTCTTACTGTATAATTATTAAAATAATGATTTTCCAAAGACCAATGGATCCTGGTAGTGTTTTTTTTGGAAAAGCCCTTGGTGGTGAAGGGGTTTAATACTATATGAATGTATTTTTTCCTTTGTTTCTCAAGTGTGATACTGGACCTTTGCTCAACTATTTACTACCTACTTGCCAATTCAATGCCTTCAGGATTTGGAGGATGAAACATGTACCATTAGCTCCACATGCAGCTAATGATGGATGCATGATCATATTCTCCGGCAGTGAACCACCAAGCCATTTGCATCTACACTTACTGTACATTCTATCATAGTTCAAATGTGCTATGCTTTTTTGTCAATAAATTAGCTGAAAGATTTCACCCTGAACGACCATCAATAAAATTGTTTCGCCAAGGTCATCTCATTAATAACTCCATTGTCTGCGAGTTCTCCAGCCATCCAGGACCACTTTAGGGTTTCTCATCAGGCCAACACCAGACCAAAAGTTTTATACTTATACATTATGTTTTATATATGTCATTAATGAAGATCTTGAGGGAAAGATTATAAACCACAAAATTTTGGTGTAGGTTGGAAAATCTGATCGAGGATTGACAACACCGAGCGGAATTGCTCAGCTGGCAGGAAGACATTCTATTGTAGTTCACAATGTGCTATGCTTTTTGGCAATATATCAACTCAAAGAGTCAAAGTCCACCCTGAACGATCATCAATAAATCCAATTTTGCCAAGGTCATCATATCAATAACTCCGTTGTCTGTGAGTTCTCCAGCCATCCGGGACCAATTTATGGTTTCTCATCGGGTCAACACCAGACCAAGAGGTTTATATTTTTACATTATGTTCTATATATGTCATTAATGAAGATCTTGAGGGAAATATTCTAAACCACAAACTTTTGGTGTAGGTTGGAAGGTTTGCCTTGTAAAACCCGATCGAGGATTGACCACACTGAGCGGAATCGCTCAGCTGGCAGGAAGACATTCTATTGTAGTTCACAATGTGCTATGCTTTTTGGTAATATATCAACTCAAAGAGTCAAAGTCCATCCTGAACGACCATCAATAAATCCAATTTTGCCAATGTCATCTCATCAATAACACCATTGTCTGTGAGCTCTCCAGCCATCCGGGACCACTTTAGGGTTTGTCATTGGGCCAACACCAGACCATGAGGTTTCTATTTATACACTTTGTTTTATATACACTATATTGCCAAAAGTATTCGCTCACCTGCCTTGACACTCATATGGATGGGTGAGCGAATACTTTTGGCAATATAGTGTATGTCATTATTGAAGATCTTCAGGGAAATATTCTAAACCACAAACCTTTGGTGTAGGTTGGAAGGCTTCCCTTGTAAAACCCGATCGAGGATTGACCACACCGAGCTGAATCTCTCAGCTGGCAGGAAGACAACTGTTGCCACCAAACAAAAAAAGGACATTTAAATACCACGCCGTGAAGCATTCATTCTGTTCCTGATGAAAGCATCTTAGGCTTTTTCCTCATCGTAAATGCGAACATTACCACCACAGCAGAGCAGTAATCTTTAAATGGTCCAAAACCGTGTAAGCAGAACCATAGATTTATTTGTTAAGGAGATACAATGAATCAGTGTTGCTTTATTGTCCGCTCATAGTATACAAGATAAATAGCTTAATCCGGCGTGTTTGGCACAGCCTGAAATGTTTGGTTGTTACTTCCATTAAAGATGGAAACTTCCCAATAATCCCGTTTTACTGCTTTGCTTTTCTTATTCATTTCGAGTGGACGAGTACAGTATCTTATTTTTTCACAATATTGTTTTTTTTTCTCGGCGAGTTGTGTGGGCGTTTTAATCCCGGTTAATTGGATAACAGAATTGTATTGTTATTACCGCAAATCTCTTAATGCTAGAGTATTAATCTATAATACCCACCAGCGATAATAACGGTAAGAAGCGCGTTGGACACGTAATGACAGAAATGCCCGGCCTTGTAATCTTTTTTTTGGCCCGGGCGATGAATAGAACTCACACTGGCCATCGCTACAAAAAAACGGGATATAAGCCGTATCGAGTTAGTACCGGTGCTGTAAGGAGATTTTTTTCGGATGCACAAAATCTTGTGCTACAGTAGACAACAATTTATAATTTTACTCTGCGCTAAGTGCACTAAAAGCTTTTCACGGCACAGGAATAAATATGTAAAGATATTTTTATATAGCTCTTTATTCAGGATATGATAGAGGTATACAAATAATAAAACCGCATCAACCATCACACAACGTCTTTTCCCATTGGTGGAATCTTAAAGGGAACGGATGAAAGTGTGACTAAGTATAAAGAAAAGAAAACGACAAACAATTTAGGGATTATTCAATGAGAGCCGAACTGGCACCGAAATTGCACCAAACGGTGAATTTAAAAGTACGTTGCACTTTCGTGGCAATTTGGCTACTCAAAACTTGCCAATTCGCCAAATATTGGCGAATTGGCAGCGAAACGCAATGATCTTCAACAGCAAGGAAATCCCCATAGATAAGCAATGGTTGATCTAGTCAGAGAAAACCAAAAAGCAGAGAAATGTCAGTGAAATGCCATGCTGTTCAGTGGTTTCATTCGGCAGGTTTAATCAGGCAAATCCCATAGGTTTCAATGTTAAAAATATTCTCATTTTAATTCAATATGAATTAAATTGTTCATTCTTTTAATTTGCAGCAAAAAGTCTATTTTTTGTTAGGATTTTTTAGGCATTTTTCGGGATTTTTTGGGCAATTTATTTTTCCGATTTTTTTTAAATAGCGTTTCTTTTCTGTAACAGACCTTTTTATTATTATTCATAGGACCTTATATGTTAATTCCAGACATTTTCATCAAGTAGTATTTTTGCAAACAGCATTCCTTGGCTTGCTGGTTTTTATGCTAGGGTCAGACGAACGCAGTGCGAACGCGCGTGCAGCCGCACTTTATCACGGCCGTAGTAGCAGCAAATGACGGCCAATGACGGGCAATGTACGAAGTACGGCTGCACAAAAGTGCGGGCGCGCAATGCAAGCGGCAAACAAACGCATTTTTTTTGAGAACGTGATACCGCTAGTACTGACGTACAGAGTGCGCTGCGTCCGCTAGCGGCATGTGTGCATGATTAGAAGACGTCAGACGTTGCTAATGTCCGGCCAACATCACGTCCAGACGCAAAAAGGGTTTTATTGATGATCCGTACAAAATCACGGACGCCAAATGCGCATCGTATGACCGCTATCGCGTATTCCGTGAAAAAATACGTCCATTTGTTCGAACGCACTTTTTCATGGACAACGCGAAAAATGCGTTAGTCTGACCCTAGCCTTACCGGCGGCCGGTTCGGCGTTGTGTTTGGCGTATCGTCGGCTTTTTTCAGATGTGTTCGGTGTCCTTATCGGATTCAATAATTTTGGCGGTTTTGCAGTGCTTTTTATTTCCGACGTGGCGGTTTTTCGGCGGATTTTCCCTGCACTTCGGGGACCCTGCAGTGAATTCAGCATTCATCGCAGGGTCAGGGAAATTGATTCCCCGAAGTGCAGGGAACGAAAGAGCACCAAAATTCCAACGGAATCTTTGAATAACTCCTTTAACCTTTATGAAAGAAGGCCAAATAAAGGTCAAGGTGGGCTCTAGAGTCCCATCCATACTCACACACCACAGTGTAAAGTGAACCTTCTACCATACAATGGCTCTACCACTTCAGATTGGTTATAGCCCTTCCAAAGGAACCATAGATTGAAGGTTGAATATTTGGCAATGGTTATGTACTTTGAGATCCCATTTTCATTTTTAGCCAAGGAAATGGAGGTTAGTCCTTGGAGCAATCACTTTTGATGGAAGTTATAAAAAAAATTCAGACCATAGGTATCCAATGGGACTGTAGTTGTCGAAAGGAACCATAATTCTTGAACCGTAGCCATACTTTTCTAACCATAATTATTCGATGAACCCGAAAATGTAATCCCTCCAGATGCATCATACTTTTGTTGGACTGGATCTGTTCACCGGAGATCCATACTACGTACAAGGGTTGTACCGAAAGTAATGCAAATGTGGTCATAAATCATAATATTTTCATTAACTGATGTAGGACTTCCAAATTGCACATGTTGTTGGAGGAACTCTTCCTCTATTCAGGTGTTTCAGAATCTTTTTATTCCTTGCTGGTGAATAATGGATTCCAAGCAGACGCAACATGCTGTTATAGCCTTTTTGACGAAGGAGGGGTGCAGGTTGGCCAACATGCACAGAAGGCTTCAAAATGTGTATGGAGATTACACTGTGAACTAGACTATTGTGCACAGGTGGATGGAGTAGTTTACAGAAGGGTAAACCAGCACTGAAGACAAACTGTGCATGGGAGGCCATAAACTGTGGCCACTGACACAAATCGTCAGCAACTGGATGAGTTGATTTGTCTGCACGCATTCCAAGCTGCCAAGGTCAGTACTATTCTCGATCAGAGTAGTGGATTTTGTGACAATCAATTTCGGCCTGATGTTTCTTCAATCTTTACCAATCGATACCAATAAAAAAATAACAATAATTATAATAATAATATTAAAATATAATGCACCCATTTCTTACCGCTGATACCACAAAACAACTCATCCACGCCCTTGTAATCTCCAGACTTGACTATTGTAATAATCTCCAAGCTGGCCTCCCTTTCTTCGGCCTCTCTCCCCTACAATCCATTCTGAATGCCTTTGCCAGGCTCATCCACCTCACCCGCCACTCAGTCTCTGCCGCTCCTCTCTGTGAGTCCCTTCACTGTAGAATTAAATTCAAAATCCTTACCCTGACCTACAAAACCCTCACTAACTCAACTCCCCACTACCTGTCCTCACTAATCACCAAATACACCCCAGCCCGCTCCCTAAGGTCAAACAGTGACCTGCGCCTAGCTTCTCCCCGCATCACCTCTTCCCATGATAGACTGCAGGATTTCTTGCGATCAGCCCCCATCCTCTGGAACGCTCTCCCTCTTACGGTCAGACATTCCCCTAGTTTCCCTTCCTTCCTTTAAGACATTCCTATTCAGGGAAGCCTACCACCTGACTCACTGACACAACCAGTCCATCACTCTCACCTTGCAGCCCATCACTCTCACCTTGGAGTCCATCACTCTCATCTTGCAGTCCATCACTCTCCCCTTGCAGTCCTTTACTTTCACCTTGCAGCCCATCACTCTCATCTTGCAGTCCATCACTCTCACCTTGCAGCCCATCACTCTCACCTTGCAGTCCATCACTTTCACCTTGCAGTCCATCACTCTCACATTGCAGTCCATCACTCTGAACTTGCAGTCTATCACTCTGAACTTGCAGTCTATCACTCTGAACTTGCAGTCTATCACTCTTACCTTGCAGTCCATCACTCTCACCTTGCATTCCATCACTCTCACCTTGCAGTCCATAACTCTCACCTTGCAGCCCATCACTCTCACCTTGCAGCCCATCACTCTCACCTTGCAGTCCATCACTCTCACCTTGCAGTCCATCACTCTCATCTTGCAGTCCTCTTCTCCTGTTTCCACCCCCAACCCTCCTAGATTGTAAATTCCCATGGGAATAGGGCCCTCGCTTCCACCTGTACTGGTTTACCAAAATGTTGTTCAGTCTCAATGTATTGTAATCCTGTCTATATTGTGCCCATTGTTCAGCGCTGCAGAAAATGCTGGCGCTATATAAAGAATAACAATAAAAATAATAATGATAAACATAATGTATTCATGGCTGTATCTCAAACCAGGTCCTAGCATAATATTGACATTAAATAAAAAAATTACTGAAATAAATTGAATACAGAATAAAGAAATAGTAAAAAAGAATTAAATAAAAAAAAATGACAGACAAAAATCTATGAATATGAAAATAAAAATGATCTGTATGACGGTATATTGCTGACATTAAGACAGTCATTTTAAACTCTATAACTCTATAGTCACTACTGCTCAAATGCATTTAATCATCAGATTAAATGAGAAAAAAATCTAACTACAAAAAACCCCACATTAAATAAAAAAGGCAAAGTCATATTTTCCTTAATTAAGTTGGATACGTGCCGCTTCTGTGAATTACGCAGAGATGTAGGCACTTAAAGATAACCTAGTTACCAGGCAAGGCACTGCGTTTCTCTTCCATTAGAACTGTAGCTATGAAACACATTTGATAGATAAGTCCTTTCATCTCTACATTAATTCCCAGAGGAAAAAAACAGGGGACACTTAATTAACTTCGCGAAATTATCCCGTGATGTAGTTTTAGACAATGTAAAGACAGCGTTGAGTATTTTTGTGCATCGGGAACAAAAAAGAAATAAAAATAAGTAGAAATTAGATAACTAATAAATATGCGGAGAAACGGCTCCCAGGGAAAGGGAAGGAGACGGTCAATAGAGGACACAACCATAACAAAAGAATGGGATAAAATACATATAAGAGAGATAACATTGAAAACGCCAGGCCTGGAGAAAGTGAAGATGTGCCAAGGAACCAAGCAAGACAATTGAGTCTCCTAGACGTGACTAGACTTAAAAAACGAGCCCCGGTTTCTAGTGGCATCGCTCTTCTTTTCTTTTTTTTTCTCTCTTTCTACAAGTTCCACATCAGCTGTGTGAAAGATTACTCTGTACGTCTCATAAAAACAGAGGTGAAAAGGGATTCTCGGGGAAAGGACTTCTCACCGCGAAACGAGGAGATAAAGGTAGGTTGAATAAATAAATAATAAGAACCAAGGGAACAGATTAAAAGTCCTAAAGTATATCTTGAAAAATGTACAAAAATATAACGTACATACAACCATATGTGTTACTTACTGGATGGCTGGGTGGGTAGATAGATAGATGATAGATAATAGATAGATAGAAAGGTAGATAGATATGAAGGATGCTAGAGATGTATGATAGATATGGAGATAGATAGATATGGATAGATATATATATATGGATAGATAGATAGATATGGATAGATAGATGTCGATAGATAGATAGATAGATAGATAGATAGATAGATAGATAGATAGATAGATAGATAGATAGATAGATATGGATAGATATATATATATGGATAGATAGATAGATATGGATAGATAGATGTCGATAGATAGATAGATAGATAGATAGATAGATAGATAGATAGATAGATAGATAGATAGATAGATAGATAGATATGGATAGATATGGATAGATAGATAGATAGA